>JAJJWW010006707.1:0-19375 GCA_023531295.1 Papaver armeniacum
ATCCAAGTGTCAATAAATTTAAATCAACAACCAAAAGGTCGGATATTCTAATTGATTGAACAACGCACAACTTTGTGATATTTCAATTATATAAACAAATATAATGCAGAATAGAAATAACACGGACACAGAATTTTGTTAACGAGGAAACCGCAAATGCGCGAAAAACCCGGGACCTGGTCCAAATTGAACACACACTGTATTAAGCCGCTACAGACACTAGCCTACTCCAAATTAACTTCGGTCTGGACTGTAGTTGAACCCCAACCAATCTCACACTGATCCAAGGTACAATTATGCTCCTACGTCTCTGATCCCAGCAGGATGCTACGTACTTGTTTCCCTTAGCTGATCTCACCCACAACTAAGAGTTGCTACGACCCAAAGCCGAAGACTTTAATAAACAAATTTGTATCACACAGAAAAGTCTACGGTTATAGATAAATCCGTCTCCCACGAATATACCTACGAGTTTTTGTTCCGTCTTTTGATAAATCAAAGTGAACAGGAACCAATTGATAACCCAGACTTATATTCCCGAAGAACATCCTAGTATTATCAATCACCTCACAATTATCTTAATCGACGCTGCGAAAAAGGTATTGCGGAATCACAGACGATGAGACGAAGTGTTTGTGATTTCTTTTCTATCTTGCCTATCGGAGATACAAATCTCAAGCCAATTATTCCAATTGTACTCGTACGATAGAAACAGCAAGATCAGATTACACAACTACAAGAAAAGTAGTATCGGTCTGGCTTCACAATCCCAATGAAGTCTTTAAGTCGTTAACCTGGTTTAGAGAAGAAAAACCTAAGGTTAAAGGAGAATCGAATCTAGCTTATGCAACTAGTATCACACGTAAGGTGTGGGGATTAGGTTTCCCAGTTGCTAGAGTTCTCCCTTATATAGTCTTTCAAATCATGGTTTGCAATCAATGTTATCTTGGTAACAAAGCATTCAATATTCACCGTTAAATGAAAACCTTTATTAGATTCAAGCTAATATTTCTCAACCGTTGGGTCGAAACCTTAGCTTGTTACACACAAATGAAATGTCCAATTTTGGGTTTATGTAACCATTCCCAAACATTAACATTTGTTGGTTCAACTATAGTTAACCAAATGGTTAGCCATATGATCACTTTCATATCAACCATATTCTTCTTCACCATAACTAGTTCAAATGACTCAAATGAACTAGTTAGAGAGTTGTTCAATTGCTTAGATCTTATGTAACTACACAAGACACAATCAAAGCAAAAACGGTTTGATTCACTCGAACCGGTTCATGAACTTTATAGCCACGGTTTGCAAAAGCATTCCTTAGTTTATATAAACATGAGTTCAAGAACAACCGATTTTAGATATAACCTACTCAAGTTCGTAGACTGGGTTCGCGGACTTAAGCTCACGGAAGGAGTTCACAAACTCCAGCAGAAATTCTCAAGTCGAGAACTTCCACCAGTTCGCGGACTGAGTTCGCGGACTTGGCTCACGCCACATTCCGTTTCTCTTGATCCATAAAGTTCGCAAACTTTGGTTCAAGGAATAAGGACTTATACATATATGTGTTTCCACAACAATGCTTATATCCTACAAAGGTTATGTAATTTAAACTCTCATTTCAATCATTGAAACATTCTCAGAGGACGTTATATAGCCGTTATTCACAGACCATTTTTCGTTAGAGCAATTTTCAAAGTGATTGAAACATAACATGACATTCGTCACTAGGTAAAGATGAATTTGGCTAAAGCGAAATCTTACCAACACATATTTCGAGAAATAGATAGGCGAGTTAAACTCGGCTCGAAATAGCAAATGTGTATAATGAAAGTCTATATATCAAAATGACTTTTGTCTCAAGAATAAGAGATAGAGTAAATAGACTTTTGAGTGACAGATAAGTTCAAGTCTCCACATACCTTTTAGTCGATGAAGTTCCACCAGTTCCTTGAGTAGTCCTTCGTCTTGTATGATGATTGCCATGGAGTCTTGATCTCAACTACACTTTCTATCCTAGTCCGAGACCTTTAGCTAAAATAGGCTAGAAATCAAGACTTATAGTTTTGATCACTAACATTGACAAACATGCTTGAGATAGCAACGCATGCGAGTTCGACCGAGCAATGCTCTAACAATCTCCCCCTTTGTCAATTTTAGTGACAAAACTATTAATACATATGGAATACAAAAATTAAATAAATTAACTTTTGTAGCTCCTATTCCACATGTCTAATCTTCAACATTACTCGAAATCTTCGTCACTTCCAAGTACTCCAATGATCCCAAAGGTTGTAAGTTTAGCATCATCGTTGTTGAAAATCCGTAGCTATAAAAACAAGAAAACAAGAGTTCTCAATCATTGTTATACAGTGTCATAGTATCATTACACATCGTCAAAGTCCAATTGTATCACAACTTCAACAACAATACTATGGTGATATGTATCACTCCCCCTTTGTCAATACTCCATCTCACATGGAAACCACTCCCCCTGACATAATGATCCGAAAACCATATGTATTAGTAGTGTGAACTACATATTAATTCTCCCCTTTTTTGTCAATAAAATTTGCAAAGGTACAAGAACGGGATCCTAATGAAATTTCCGAAAGAGACATTTCATGACCAAAAGAAAGAAATACATATCATCTTATTTAGATTCAATCATAAAGCCGAGGCTAAATGCATTCATCAAGGGGTTAAAAGATACAAGACAACCCCTATAATATTCCACAGCCGCACTCCCCACAAAGATTTTGCAATTAAGCACAAGTTCAAAAAGAACTCTCCCTCATAATATGTCATTCCCGAAAGAACAACAAGAACGACCTTAATTTCGAAAGAAAAGAAGGATTTCTTTGGACATAACAAATCACATACAAGTATGAATTTAAATCCAAAATACTCAATTAAATTAACCACAAGAAGTTCATGATTAATTTAATCGATAATGCTCAACACAAGTGAACTTATAGAGACTCAAAAATACTCAATTAAATTAATCACAAGAGAACCCATAATTAATCTAATCGAAATACACAACCAAACTAATCACAAAAGTGATCAATTTAATTGGTCATACTCGACATAAGAGAATCTATGGAGCAATGACTAAGTTAATCATGAAAATAATCAACCCAGTCAAAAACGCTCAAACATAAGAAAACTTATAGAGTTATAAATAAATAACCAAACAAGATGATTAATTTAGTTCAAAAATGCTCGACATAAAGTACCTTACGGAACAACAACAAAGCTAATCATAAAATAATCAACTTGGTTGTTTAGTGCTTAACGTAAGACACACTTCGAAGCCTCACAGTAATACATAAAATATTGATCAGGGAAGATCAATTACTGCGGAATACACAAGGATTCATTCTATTTTCCATCACCATTTGCACAATGACAAACAATAGACATAATCCTTGAAAACAAAAGATTTTAACCTATCTTGCGTCAATAATTGACAATATAGGATTAACTTTTGTATTTGTCAAAAGTCCATTCATTCCGTTATCAACATATGAATATCGACTTATGAAAGACTTTACTTTTGACAAGATATGGGACAATCATAGTTCACGGACGCAAACACACATATCCCATAACAATTGCAATATATAAAACCATAAAGATTAATACTGCAAAAATCATCTTCCAAACAAATTTAGAGTTTAAAACATAATGGCTATTCCAAACTCTAGTTATTCTTCTAAACAAACAGAAAAATAGAAGATTTACTAGATGTTAAGACCTTTGAAGAATTCTTTATCGTCCCCGAACTCCTTGTCGTCAACAGCCATTGGGACGTAAGGTTCATTAAGGTAGGAGTTATATCAATAAACCTTATTGGCTGATGATGTCGAACCAGGGCCTTCTGAATCTCATGAGTCTTAAACACAAAAGCCTTTATTTGTTGAATCTCCTTTCGCATCTCTTTCAACACTTCAAGAACATCAGAAAACTTCTGAGAGTTTGAAGGAACATCTCTTGGCTTCCTCACATTCCTTCTTTTTCTTTTCAATGTCAGAGCTAACGGAGATTTCTCTTTTTCCTTCATGATTAATGGCTTGACAATCATATTAACATCCTTTCCATCAGAAGACATAGCACTTGGAGCATCCATAGGCGTATGGGTTTGTGAGAGGAAATCACAATTTAAACAAGTAGTCTTGAGATAAAAAGGAGTTTCAATGAAGGAAAAGGAATGTAGGGTTTTGAAACCTTTAATCAGGTTCGTACACGTCCAACTCTCAACCCTATAACGAGTAGAATTGACGATCATAACCCTCTCTTTTTGTAGAAAGACAGGAAAGAGCAAAAACTAAGAGAAAAAAAACTTTTCCTAAAGCCTGAGAGGTACAAAATCATTGTCTCTTTTGATCAGGCACATGAGACAAGATTTTCATCAATCAACACAATTAAATTGCGTTGCGGTGAACAACAATTTCTCCACCATTTTCCTCATGAGAGGAATCCTCAGACTTCTGTCTATCAAACCGAATCGACCGTACTCTCTTCTCTAATGGTCTTGGTTTGTCCTTGGAAACTAACTTCTTAGATGAAGATAAGATCCTACATACCTCAGCGGTCTTCTGAGCAAGTTTAAGCTTCCTTGTTAAATGATTTGCTCTTCGTTGAAATTTGTTGACGTGCCTCAGTTGGTGTTTGTAATTGTAATACCTTGAAAGTTCATGACCCTTTAGAGAACAATACGAACACATCAGTCTAGGATAAAAGTCAGGCTTTTGAGATGTGCACGCAGCTAGGCACATAGTGGAACCTGAAATATTATAAACAGAGTTTCCAAAGAATGAATCAACTTTATCTTCCAGAATAGTTGGATTATCTTCTGAAAGAATATCAAGATTGATGTATGTATTGCTACAAATATCAAAATCAATATTTTCACCAAGAAGTGCAACACTTGATTTCTCGTCTTCATTAGAATCATAGTTGTCAGACATTTCATCAAGAGTTGCAGCAAGACCTTTGTTCCCAGTGTATTTTTTACGATTTGGGCACTCGTTTGCAAAATGTACAAATCCTTTACACTTAAAGCACTGAGGCATATCCTCGTCATCAGTTTCATCAATATCCCTATTTTTAGGAGGAACACGATTATGAGGTTTGACTGATGCCTTAGGCTTATCTCTGGAGAACCATTTACTTCTCTTATTGAGAAGATCCCTAAAGCGTCTTGTGATCATCGAGACTGATTTGTCAAGATCTTCATCGATGAATGCTGTCTCGAGTGATCATCTTCATAGATATACACTCTTTTACTTTTATCAAGTAATTTAGTGTCCTTTAGTTCTTTGAACGCAACATCCTTAGTTTTGGAAGAATGTTCATGATCAAAGATCTTAAGCTTCCCAACCAGCGTATTTCTGGAGAGATTATCAAGGTTATTTCCCTCAACAATGGCATTCTTCTTAGAATCGTATCTGGATGGCAGCGATCTGAGAATTTTCATCGCGATGTCCTTTTCAGGAATAGTCTTACCCAATGCAAAAGATGCATTAACAATTTCAGACACTTTGTGATTAAACTCATCAAATGTTTCTTCATCTGCCATACGAAGGTTTTCCCAATCGGAATTAAGGTTTTGAAGCCTAGCTTCCTTTTCACTGGTATTACCTTCAAAAACGTTTTCTAAGATATCCCAAGCTTCTTGCGACTTAGTGAAATTTGACACATGGTGCTGAAGATTTGGGGTAATGGCATGTATGATGGCATTCAAACCGTCGGAATCTTTCTTTGCAGTAAGTATCTCAGCAGGGTTGTATTCACCAATATTCTTGGGAACGTTTACATTTCCAACTGCCACAACGGGAGGATCATAGCCATTAAAAACATATACCCATGATTGAAAATCACGCGCTTGAAGAAAAGCTCGCATAACAATTTTCCACCATAAGTAATTAGAGCTATCGAAGACTGGTGGTACGTTAATAAAGATAACACCTCTTTCCATAGAGTCAGATCGCTACAAACACAGACTTATAAGGTCTTGAACGTGTTTGCCTGCTCTGATACCAATTGAAAAAGCAGGGGTACAACAACCACACCCAATATTTCGCTTAGCAATCTGTATGGACAAACTCCAATATACTTTCTAGAGAATCAACTAGACAGTCAGACTCAATCTAGAGAAAAGTATATCAAAGAGTTTATATCTCAATCTCTCGATTTGATCTTTACTCAAGCAAATAGAAATCAACGAGTCTTTATCAAAGAGAGATAACTTGGATAGTACCAAAGACCAATATCCAAGTGTCAATCAATTTAAATCAACAACCAAAAGGTCGGATATTCTAATTGATTGAACAACGCACAACATGTTATATTTCAATTATATAAACAAATATAATACGGAATAGAAATAACACAGACGCCATAATTTTGTTAACGAGGAAACCGAAAATGCAGAAAAACCTCGGGACCTAGTCCAGATTGAACACACACTGTACTAAGCCGCTACAGACACTAGCCTACTCCAAATTAACTTCGGTATGGACTGTAGTTGAACCCCAACCAATCTCACACTGATCCAAGGTACAGTTATGCTCATACGTCTCTGATCCCAGCATGATGCTAAGTACTTGATTCCCTTAGCTGATCTCACCCACAACTAAGAGTTGCTACGACCCAAAGTCGAAGACTTTAATAAACAAATCTGTATCACACATAAAAGTCTACGGTAATAGATAAATCCGTCTCCCACGAATATACCTACGAGTTTTGTTCCGTCTTTTGATAAATCAAGGTGAACAGGAACTAATTGATAACCCAGACTTATATTCCCGAAGAACAACCTAGTATTATCAATCACCTCACAATAATCTTAATCGACGCAGCGAAAAATGTATTTTGGAATCACAAACGATGAGACGAAGTGTTTGTGATTTCTTTTCTATCTTGTCTATCGGAGATATAAATCTCAAGCCAATTATTCCAATTGTAGTCGTACGATAGAAACAACAAAATCCGATCACACTACTACAAGAAAAGTAGTATCGGTCTGGGTTCACAATCCCAATGAAGTCTTTAAGTCGTTAACCTAGTTTAGATAAGAAAAACCCAAGGTTAAAAGAGAATCGACTCTAGCTTATGCAACTAGTATCACACGTAAGGTGTGGGGATTAGGTTTCCTAGTTTCTAGAGTTCTCCCTTGTATATTCTTTCAAATCAGGGTTTGCAATCAATGTTAGCTTGGTAACAAAGCATTTAATATTCACCGTTAGATAAAAACCTGATTAGATTCAAGCTAATATTTCTCAACCGTTGGATCGAAACCTTAGCTTGTTACACACAAATGAAATGTCCAATTTTGGGTTTATGCTTAGTTCCCAAACATTAACATTTGTTGGTTCAACAATAGTTAACCAAATGGTTAGCCATATAATCACTTTCATATCAACCATATTCTTCTTCACCATAACTAGTTCAAATGACTCAAATGAACTAGTTAGAGAGTTGTTCAATTGCTTAGATCTTATGTAACTACACAAGACACAATCGAAGCAAAAACTGTTTGATTCACTCGAATCAGTTCATGAACTTTATAGCCACGGTTTGCAAAAGTATTCCTTAGTTTATATAAACATAAGTTCAAGAACAACCGATTTTAGATATAACCTACTCAAGTTCGCGGACTGGGTTCGCGGACTTAAGCTCACGGAAGGAGTTCACAAACTCCAGCAGAAATTCTCGGGTCGAGAACTTTCGCCGGTTTGCGGACTTGGCTTACGCCATATTCCGTTTCTCTTGATCAACAAAGTTCGCAAACTTTGGTTCAAGGAAGAAGGACTTATACATATATGTGTTTCCACAACAATGCTTATATCCTACCAAAGGTTATGTAATTTAAACTCTCATTTCAATCATTGAAACATTCTCAGAGGACGTTATATAGCCGTTATTCACAGACCATTTTTCGTCAGAGCAATTTTCAAAGTGATTGAAACATAACATGACATTCGTCACTAGGTAAAGATGAATTTGGCTAAAGCGAAAGCTTACAAACACATATTTCGAGAAATAGATAGGCGAGTTAAACTAGGCTCGAAATAGCAAATGTGTTTAATGAAAGTCTATATATCAAAACGACTTTTGTCTCAAGAATAGGAGATAGAGTAAATAAACTTTTGAGTGACAGATAAGTTCAAGTCTCCACATACCTTTTAGTCGATGAAGTTCCACCAGTTCCTTGAGTAGTCCTTGGTCTTGTATGATGATAGCCATGGAGTCTTGAGCTCAACTACACTTTCTATCCTAGTCCGAGACCTTTAGCTAAAATAGGCTAGAAATCAAGACTTATAGTTTTGATCACTAACATTGACAAACATGCTTGAGATAGCAACGTATGCGAGTTCGACCGAGCAATGCTCTAACATCTATGACTCTCTTAAACACTTTTAATACTTCATTGATCACTTAAACGCTTATGTATGTTCATGATGATTAAATTCTTAATTGTTTTGATGAACATAAATTTTCTTAGTGTTCATATGACATATTTTCCTAACCGAACAATCATTTTACACGGTTCTGTAACAAGACAACTGTGTATATTCTTTAAATGTATTTTTAAGACTATTTCTCACACGATTTAATGGAAACCCTAATTAGAGTTTTATCTAAGCATAGAAAGTGCTTGCTTGATTCTCAAGTTATCTTATCCAGAATTCTAAGCAACCATTAGTCTTGAAAATATAATAGAGATGATCTTTCAACTGGAAATTCAATCCCTGAAACTTTGTGTCGTAGTTGATTGCCAGAGCCGTCCTACATTGACCTATGTTTCCTATGAGAAGCATAAGAAGGTCTACGACTGAAAGACTTCATTTGGGGATTCGTGAATCCAGGTACGACTATCTTTACCTTGATAGTTCGTGTATCCTGATCTTGCTTTTCTATTATCGAGGTTCTCGTAATCTCTTTCAGGCAAGATAGAAAGAAATCACATAGTTATCTTCGTCTCGAACTTTATGATTACTCAAAATAGATATCTGAAAATTGTTCTTAAGTGATTTTTTGAAGATTGTTCTTGAGAGGTGGTAAAAGATACAAGCATCTCATCTAAGTGAGTGTAAGTGTTCTGGATTATGGGTTTTATAGCTTTGTCTATTGCAAATAGATTTCCAAGCCTTGATCTTTCATCTAAAGGGAAATCAAATAGGCTTATCTATTAGAGGTAGATTCGTATCAAAAGTATTCACTGAGGTTGAAGCAACTCTTAAGCTGTAAAGGACGTCATCTAATGGAATCAACTGCGTAGAGCCTTACGAGGTTCAAGAGACGTAAATAGCGCGACTGTAACTGAATCGCTTGGAGGGTCGATTCGGTCTCAACTATATTCCAGTCCGAAGTCTGATAATAGGCTAGTGTCTGTAGCGGCTTAATACAGATTGGAGTTCAAATTTGGACGAGTTCCTGGGGTTTTTCTGCAGTTGTGGTTTCCTCGTTAAGAAAACTATTGATTTCTTATGTTTTTCCATTTACGCATTATATTGTTTATCTTTATAATTGTATTACGCATGTTGTACGTATTCAATATTAGTAGATACGTCCATCTAATTATGATCGATTACGAGACTCATTTCTTGTAGAATTTGTATCTTAAAAGATAGATAACAAGTTCTATTACTTAGCCGAATTCCGATTGGATTATTTGGATACGACTAGATTGATCTTGGATATTGATTTTTGAGATCGTCCAAGTACTCTTCTTAACAATCAGGTTCACAGACTCATTGTCTACATACATACCGATTGAGAAGAGATAGAGATATAAGCTCTACATACATATTGTCAAGGATCGTTGATCTAATGTACTTGCAATTGTATTAGGTTTTGTCCATACAGATTACCGAACGAAAAGTTGGTGGTGTACTTGGTACCCCTGCCTTTTTAACCTATAAGAGTTAAGCACAAATGTAGGATCAGAATATCACAACATCAATACCTTTGCGAAATCTTTATACAACACACTGCTGCGAAGATATCCTTGGTGAGTTCTGAAAATGACGCAGCAGATAACGTGACCTAAGCATGAGAAAGATGTGGAGACCTAGCGAGATTTAGGAGTGTTGCGAGATCTAACACTTGTATACTTGCGAGAATATCGCAAGCAGATCCTAAAATAAAGGACAGACTTAGTTTGTCACTCACTATGTAATATCCTATATAAAGAGCCGAGCAGGCTTAAGAGGGGGAGAGATCTTTTTGAGAGTGGAGAGAAAGTTTTAAGGAGAGAGAAAGTCTAGAACATTAGTTGTATTCTTAATTTCATTTCCTATTTGTAAAATTCCTTAACTCAATTAATAAAAAGTGTGATTATTGATCTTAAAGATGGGTTGATTATTGTGAATTCTTGTGAGGGATGTATTGTGGGATTTCTGAGTGACTACATAATGGCGCTAGAAACAGGGATTGGCGTATAAGATTAAAGATTGCTATTAAGACTGTTCAAATCAAGAAAATGATGAAACAAATCGATAAATCAATTAAGGAAGAGAGAATTAAAGTCAAGGAATGCAACAGAAGGCTGGAATGTAGTTTGATTACAAAAACAATGATTAATGAATTCCATGAAAACATCAGAGGGAGAATACATAAACAAGATTTTGAAGGAAAGAAAATCATGACGGTGGAGAAGGTATCACCCTTGAAAGATTGGGAAAAACAGAAGATTACATTCACAGCAGCAGAGATACCAAGAGAAAATTTGAGTCACACATCTCCTTTAGTAATTACAGTAACCACACGGAAAGAAAAGGGGAAATTGATAGGTGTAGAATACACCGTATTTACTATCTAGAGTTTATGCTTTCTTTGCTATTTTTCTTGTGAATTATGTACTTTACGCGTGGTTTTGAGTTATTAGGTATTTTGTAGTCGCACGGAGGAAAAGAATGAGAAACTACTCATTTATAGCGAAAAGGGAAGAATTGTCTTTTCGGGGGCAAATACTATCGGGAGGCCGAGCCAGCGTTAGGGGGCGACTCTTTGTTTGGGGGAGTCTTGAACAAAAGACCAATTTGTGGTTAAGGGATGTTATGCAGGTTGCCCTTATTAAAGTATTTGGGTGTGTTATTAGCACCCAAATTTGACTTATCCCTAAATCGAGAGAAACTCGTCTCTCATTCATTCATTTCATGACATACGAAATTTAGAGGAAAAAGAGGCTACCCATGACGGCCATGGAATCGAAATGGCGAGTGATGGTTCTTCTTTGTCGTCTAGGGTTTGAGAGACGAAATCGAGATCAAACACGAGAGAGGGCTGAAGTCGATTGTTACACAATTGAAGATCGATTAGAGATGAATGAATTAGAGAAATTAGGGATCGAAGGAGGTTCATGGGTTTTGGTTGAAATTGAATAATGGGTTTTCGGTGAGTGAGAAAGAGAATAGAAGATCGGTTATTGCTTCTTTAGCCAAATTGAGGGATGGATCGAATCGGGTTGGAGGGAGATGTTGGGATTTTATTAGTGAAGAACATTAGGTCTTGTGATGGAAATTGCTGGTCGTGTTAGAGAAATTGAAGTTAAGAAGAGCATGAAAGAATGGGTAGTCATCAGATTGGGTTTTGGTTTGAGCTTCTTCTGCCATTTGATGGTGGTGATTTTGTTGTTGGAAGGATGAAGAATTGGTGGAGAAAATTGGTTGTTCTCGAGTTTGATGGCGAGAGAATGGGCGCTGAGATGGTGGTGACACAGGAGGAGCGGGTGTTATTTGTGAATATGCTTATAGATGAATACCGGAGTGCGGTTGAAGTGGAAATTCGGGGAATGGAGGCGATTGAGTAATGGGTTATGATTCTCGGTTAGGAGTATGAGTTGCGGTTCGGCTCGAGATGGAGATCAAGGGTAATGAATTGAGGAAATTTGAATGTTGTGTGTGTTACGAGATACTAGAGCTGCGAGAATGGAATGGTTACGGTTTGTGGTGGTGCTTTGCAGCTGATGGCTTGAATGTTTGTGTGCATTTGTATGTGCAATGGTGAGACGATGGTCGCAATGGACGAATTTGAAGATGGCCAAAGTGCGAGATGACAATGGGTTTCGGTGGATGTTTGAGTTCATGCCATGGAATTTGAAAGAAGTGCGGGGACAATGGAAGAATCTGGTGATGAAAGTGAATCATTGAGAGTTCAAGGCGGGGAGGCAGAAATGGGTCTTTCAGATTGTAATGGTAAACAAGCTGATGGTGGTTGAATTCACAAGAAGCCAGGGAATGAATTAAGCTGGTGATGAAGGTGGATTGTTGGAGGCCCGATGTTGCGAGCCGGTGAGGTGTTGGAGAATGGTTTGAATTAGCGCGAAGTTGGTGGTATTCAATGAGTGCAATGTGCGGGTGGTGAGATTGCGGGGGTTGTGAGACAGATGTGGATTTGTGGTTGTGAGATTCGGATGGTGATGTATGAATGTTGGGCGAGCATTACAAAGGGAATGAGCCATAAGAGAAATGGTGGTGCACAAGAAGGAAGAGTTGAAATTGTAGGTGGTAGTGGAATGACTAACGGTGCTAATGATGAGACGGAGGGAAAGAACACGATTGTTCATGTTGATAGTGGGCTGCAGTGAGAGTATCTGAGATCTTAGCTACGGGGAGTTGTTGGTCTTTGAGATTTTGCAGGTGAGTTGAGTGCGCAGGTGGGGGTTGCGAGGTTGCGGGTACATGGATGGTCTTGCTATCTTTGTTGCGAGAACAAAACCCAGGATGACAAGCAATGGTTGTGTGAGATGCGGGAAATGATGTGGAATAGAAGATGGCATAGCGAGAATGTTTGGAATTGCTTGGAGCACCATCATGGTGCATGACTGATACCGGCTTTGTGCAATGGCGAGCCAAGGTTAGTCGGCTCACTCGGCCAGGCGTGGCGACTCAAAAGCCCGGCTCGGGTCGACTCTGACCCATACTAAATGGTTGGACCCGGTTTGACGTTGACCGAGATGACTCGGTCGACCCGTTAATAGGTGGCCGGGTGGACTTTCCGGCCACGAGATATATTTCCGGCCAGTGCCCGACCGATTCCGCCGTAATCCCGGTTTTCCGGCGTTTTAGGACGGAATTTCTACGGGTTTCTCTCACTTGTGGGCTTGGTGGACCACTTGGAGATGGGTTTTGAGAAGACCTAATATTGGAAGGAGTATCCTTTATGGAGACTAGCAAAGTCGCACGCGATCGATGCGAGTGCCATTCGTTTCCATTCCAAGTCGATGTGAGTGCCATTCCAAGTCTTTCTTTTTAAGTGGGAGGATTCCGGCAACTACGTGACCCCGCAACAACCAAAAAGAGCTTCCGAAATTGAGATCATCAACACTCCTGGGCTGACTACAATTTGGTTTTATGATATCATACATCTTTAACTAATACAATGCGAGATACATAGGTGCTTTGCAGTACCTTTCAAGCTTTTTGATGTTTTTTTCCTTATTAAGGAAATATGTGTACGAATACTTCATGAAGCATCTGTCTTGCGGTAGTCACCCTAACCCACGACAAACATCCAACCATTAATTTTAATGCTTCCTCCAAATTCAGTATCTTCCAATAGTTTGCGAACATAAAGCCCCGACTCTTCGATGATGACGATCATTTCATTTCGACTTTTTCATAGCCACCATCGCATATTGCGGCCCCGCGGCTGATATGAAGCTCACGGCCCGTCATTGCCAAATCCTTGAAATTTCGTCCTCTGTATGTAGAGTACCCTCAAACAGACCTCATGCTTATTATGACCCATAAATTCGTCAAAGAAAAGTTTACTTTTTATTCCTAACTTCAAGTCCAATTGTGAAGCTAAACTTTACTTTTTAATCCTAACTTCCAAGCCCATGATGAGAATTGGAATGCGCTATGTCTGATTTGAACTTGTTAACTCGAGATTCATTAACCTTTCCATTTCTAGCAAAACCGGATTCTATTTGAGGGAACTCAAACTAAATGTATGAAGAATTACATAAAAAGAAAATTTGAATTGCTACTTACTTGTGCTACTGCGGCTTCTCGAGCTCAACAATGAGGCAAGTTTCGGACTTGTAGTAAAAAAATCCAAGGTTTTGCAAAGCTTTAGATCCTATCCTTGAGCGACGACAACATAGAATTCTCAAGTATTTCTTGCGAATACTCGTCAAAATAACCTCTAATTAATGTTAGGAATGAAAAACAACGCTGAAAGCTAATAAATATGAGGATATTTGATTGCATCAATAATGTCAAACACCGATCAACTTGGTTACATCGATAAACAAATGAAAAGGCTAAAACGAGCAATCTCAAGTAGTCAGTCATACTTACGATGATGATACTCCTCTTCCTTTTCCCACTACTTGTGTTACTTATGTATAATCATACTTTGGCTTGGATAAACTCGAGTTTATGATTTAAAAGAAAAAAAAAGCAAGATGGGTGTTATAACGTAGCTTGGACCTAATGTCCACTAACCACCATAGTTTCCTTGTGGTATATCTTGTTTAGCATGAAAATAAAAAGAACAAAATATCCTAAGATACTTTTGAAAACTTCCCTAGAATCCGATATTAGCTCTCCATAGTCATACTTGGATGGACACTCGTGATCTAGTATTCCGTTTATGCATAAAGGTAAAAAAATGTAATGTAAATGGTGCTTTAAGGGAAGTGTAACTTACCAAGCATCAACCAATTTTCTAAAACAAAGCGACAGACTAAATCCGTACAAAGCAAACATGATGCGACCATTTCATATGGTCATGTTCTTCGGGGACCTAAAACATTACAAAATCACCCTCGAAATAATCAAACATGTATGATTAAAAGCGAGAAAGAGGAAAAAAAAATTGACCTCATATGGTACTCTATTGTGTTCGGTTGGTGTTTATATCAACTCATCGAATTCCGAGTTTGCTCATGCTACTCTACAATAAAGACTTCCTCGTTGTTGTCCACTGCTATATAAAGAGGCAAAAAGTAAGTATTTTAGAAGTACTACAAAAGCACAACTATATATCTTTACATGAGAAATTGAAATTGAACTTCAAAAGTTTCTTCTCTTACGAAAATGAACAAACACCTCAAAATTGAAACCAAATTTTCTCTTGATAGAAATTGTGTGAACTCAATTGATGAAAGAATGGGAGAAAATACGGTAAAATTGAAATCTCGTCTTCGGGAAACTTGAAATCGAGCCAACCTTTTCCGATAGAAAATTGCGTGCTTTAGATTGGGGTTCGAAGAAAGAACGGAAATGGTATCTCGACTAAATCCCCAAAATAACAAAACCCTAGCACTGGATTTCGGTTCTTCTCTATTTTGGGTGGAGATGAAAATCATTAGCGGACATAGGTGTGGCGGTATTGCTCTTTCTGCTGGTGTTGATCATGGTGTCAGTAATGGAATCGCGTAGGGAGGATTTCGATTGAGAAAGGAATCGTAGAGAATTCTAGTTCAGTTCGACACTGTTTGAGAAAGAAATATCGACAACATGTATTTGCCCCTCAGGTGAACGAAATTAACGAAAGAGTGTGAAGAAATAACAAAACACGAAGAGGCGTTTCGGTATTCTCACGTGCCGCGGTTGAAAAGAACCCTTTTCTTTATAATAGTAAGATAGAGAAACATATAAAAGAGAGGACTTTTACCTAATTGAGGATATATCTTTGAATCTTTTATTATTCTTTGGCCTCTACTTTGTTTTCTAGGGTTTAGAACCATGAAGTCTTTTCTCTTTCTTCTTGTTATGAACTCCATGAATATGAGCTAGAGTTTTATTATTGGTTGAAGATGTAGTTGGATTTTGGAAAACAAGTTATGATTTTTATGAATTAGTTTTCTCTCAATATTATCGTTTGATTTCTACGGGTTATAATAATTGCATGATTGAAGTATTGCAATATGATTGAATGTTTGTTTAGTCGAGTCTAGAATTGATTGAACTCGCATCCATATCTATAGCTATTTTATGGTTTTTCATCAGCGATAATCTTGAATAAGAGTAGCATGATATGATTCTAGAGTTGTAGTGATACATCCTTGTAGTCATATGTAGAAATTGACCTTTGTCGGGTGTTTTGCGCAATGTATTACAATTGCATTGATTAACTATTACAAGAACTTAATGCTCCTAGGAATTGAATAACTTAATTAGCGCAAGGCGTTAGGTTATTCTTTAGGTAGAATTCACACACAGCCCCTAATGTGTGTGTGATGAATTAGAATTAATAGATTATCTTGCTCTTGATTCTCCAGGCTTTTGATGATAGTGAGATTAAATACGGTTATTCATATATTCATAAACTTGTTTTTACAATTGAAGATGAAACCTTTATCCAATATTTCCACATCCTTGATTTCGTACTTTATTTGCTTTTTGTTTATTTTTATTTACACAATCGAAATTCTTCCGGGTTACTTATATATAGGGAAACCATAACAATTTTCAACCTAGACCTCTCTGTGGGATCGATCCTTTCTTGCCCTTGCTATATTTATATTTTGAGTAGTAAGAAAGTGTAATTATATTTGTGTCGGCTGACAACCGGTCAGAAATCAGCAAAAACTATGGAAGAATGGGAGGTAAATAGAACTTTGGTGGATACTGGGAGTTCGGTGGATATAATGTTTTACCATGCGTACAAAGGAATGGGGTACAAGGACGAAGAGATATCTTTGACATATCATATTCATGGTTTTGGCAAATCTACAACAAAACCAAAAGGGGAAATGAATGCGAATTCTGTTAGGAGAGATTGAAACACGAGTGACACTATGTGTGGTGGATACGGAGAATCGCCGTATAACATGTTGGGAAGGCCATGGATACACGTAATTAAAGGCTGTAGCGTCAACATTACATCAATGCATTAAATTTCCTATGCGAGTGGGATTGGTGAGATTAGAGGGGATGTTGATAAAGCGAAATTATGTTATCAAATTGAGGTGAAGCAGTATGAAGGACGTGCGAAAAAATCGCAGGAAAATGGCGAAGGAGGCAAAGAAATAAGAAGAATTTAGAACTTACATGATAAGAGCAGAGGAAGGAAAAGGAATACCTAGTAAATTTTGGAAGAAGGGAATAAACTTGCGAAGGAGATAAAAGAACCAACACCTATGGGAGAACCCGAGACCAAGTTACATCGCAAGCGAACCAACGAGAGGAAGTGAATGTTGGAACCAAAGAAGAACCTAAAATATTAAAAATTGGGACTAAGATGGAGGCGAGATGAAGAAGAAAGAACAATTAGTACATGTTGCGAGAATATAGAGATATTTTCGCATGGAACATGGATGAGATGCCGGAATAGATCCGTGCAGTGGCGTGTCATAGGTTGGAGATTGACAAAAATGCTAGACCATTCAAACAAAGAATCGGAAAAATCGCAACAACATATCATCCCCAAATAGAAGAAGAGTTGCGAAGATGCTTCTTTGTAGAATCATAAGACAAGCTAAATATGCGAGGTGGATAGCAAACATGGTTGTGGTCCCAAAAGAAGAATAAGGGCATAAGGATTTGTATATATTTCTTGATTTAAATAAAACATCCAGAAAATAGTTTTCCGTTGCCAGATATTCCACAAATGGTTGAATCAGCAGCGGGAAATGATAGAATATCTTATCTAGACGGATAAAAGGCTACAATCAAATCCCTCTCTCTGAAGAAGATCAAGAACATACTGCCTTTTTTCGCTCCAAGAGGGTTATACTGTTATACGAAAATGCCATTCGGTTTGCGAAATGTCGAACAACGACTAAAAGGATGGTAGAGAAGGTGTTTGCGAAGTGGATACACAAAACGTTGGAGGTGTATGTGGATGACATGCTAATAAAAAGTAAAGAAGCAAAAGATCATGTCCAAGATTTGAGGGAAATTTTTGAACAAACAGGCATTTTAACATCAAAGTAAACTAGAGAAGTGTATCTTTGGGGTGGAGTCGGGGAAAATTTTGGGTTTATCAGATCCAAAAGAAGGAATACAAGTTGATCCAGAGAAAGTGCAAGCAATTCGTGACATGCCAACACCAGCAACGGTAAAAGATGTACAGAAGTTAAATGGGCTCTTAGCTTCGTTAGGAAGGTTCATTTCGCGATCATCAGACAAATGTAAACATTTTTCAAGCATGCCTCGAAAAGGGCCAGTTTAAATGGACGGATAGATGCGAAAGCTTTTCGAAGGAATAAAAGAACATCCGACGAATATATCTATTTCGCCAAAAAGCGAGAACCAGGGGAAGAATTGTTAATCTATCTTGACAACATCGCATGCATTAAGTCTTTGTGTTATTACGAGTAGATGCGGGAGTTGAGAAACGATCTATTACATCAATAAAAACCTTGATAAATGAGAAAAAATTATTCAAAATTTGAAAAAATAATTTTGGCATTAGTTTATGCAACATTTAAACTTCGCATATATTTTTAGGCACATAACATAAGGGTGTTAACAAAGGTACCAATTGAGTCAGTAATGAAGAATTCAAAAAGATCGGGCAGAGTTGAGAGATGGAATGCACAAGTAGGACATTTCAAAATAAAATATGAAATATTATCTTCACCCAAATCACAAGTTGTCGCAGATTTCTTAGCAGAATTTCCTCTAGAAGATGATGAAGCTGTGGAAGAAATGATGGATGTGAAGAAGACCATGGAAATACAAGAGATCTATTAACAAAGCCAGATAGATGGGAAATATTGGTGGATGGATCATCAAATGGGGAAGGTAACGGAGTTGGAATTGTTTTGATTTCGCCAGAAAGCACCAAAATAGCTTATTCCTTCAGATTTGAGTTTATAGAAATGAAGTTGGAAAATGTGAGGATTACAAGTGATTTGCAGCTAGTCATTCGTCAAATAAAAGGATAATACACTACAAATAAACCATCCATGAAGAAATACAAGAAACTTGTTGAAGAATTGTCAGCGAAAATCCCAAAAATAAAGTGGAGACATATATCAAGAAAAGATAATGACATCACGAGATGCTTTTGCTTTTATCTCAAGTATGATGACGAGACCCAAGCTGCGAGATGCATAAAGATACAAACACTTCTATCGCCATCAATCAATAAAGAAGAAGAAGAAGAGGTAGAAGTAATGATAATAGAAGATGGAGAACAAGTACCCAGTATTGAAGATTGGAGAGCAGAACTTCATGCATATCTGATGAAAGGAGAAACACCAAGAAATAGATTGGAGGCACACAAATTAAAGAGCCGTGCGACAAATTATGAACTAAGAGACGCGGTATTGTATCGGAGACCAGTTACACTGCGGCGGAACCAACAAAGGAAGTGAATGTTGGAACCAAAGAAGAACCTAAAATATTAAAAATTGGGACTAAGATGGAGGCAGATGAAGAAGAAAGAACTATTAGTC
>JAJJWW010006708.1:0-23287 GCA_023531295.1 Papaver armeniacum
TTACAGACATTTCTCATTTACTCTACTGTACCAAACTTTGATGGTTTCATTCAAGGAGTCTAAAAACTCCATAAGTTGTACCTCTTCAATTGGACGTTGAGTAATAATTATTTATCACAAAAAACCAAAAAAAAATAAAAATTCAACAAGCTAGAACTGCATTCTTCTCACCTGCTTGTAAATATAAGAACCGAAACCAATCTTGCTGCATCGCAGCTTACAAATGTCTTCTCACACATTTTAAACAGTCCTAAGCACTTAGCAAATAACCCAAACTCCATCTGAAAAACGGTCACCAAGACTAAATAACTAACACTTTTCGAGCTACAAAAACAAAAAATTTAGGACAAGTGATTTAAAGAACCTCAGCTGAAATAGCAGACGCAAACTACCGCTTTAGAACCAACATTTTTTCCATTAAAAAATTAACTGAATCATCCATTGCGGGGGTAATACTTCAAACAGAAACTATCAGATGTATCTTCACGCAACACTTTCACATTAAACCACTATAAAGAAATTCATTAAGATTAAGAGGAGGGATCCCCTCACACTTTTATTATCACACTATCTCAAAATATCGTGACGTTTTATATTTCGGAATGTGCTCATTTTTGGTAGGCATGTATAACTTGGTAAGAGGAACATATCCTCAAAATATTAGCTTCAAATCCGTTACGGTTTAGTTTTAATTCACAAAAATGACGTCCAATGTGTGATAATAAAAGTGTGAATGGATCCTTCTGTTAACATATATCCTTATTTAAGGATAAATATTGTTTCCTAGTATATAGGATCTTTGCTTTATCACAATATATTTTTAGCTCTATATATTCATGAGCTGTGTAACCAGAATTGTTATGATTATCATAATAAAGAATTATCTTCTTCTCAATCTCATATTTATGAAGATGGTATCTATGAGCTAGGGTTCTTGAATCATGGGTAGTGATTCAGAATTATACCAAAATAAATCTAAACAAAAAGGGCAGATGGAAAACAAATCTGCTCCTATTATCGTTCAATCTGAAGGTGCATCATTCAAGCCTGGGATTGTTCTTGATGAAACAAACTATGACTTGTGGTCACAAATCATGGAGATGCATATTGCTGAAAAAGAAAAAACTTCTTTTATTATGGGAAGAACAAGAAAACCTACTGAGGAAGATCCAAAATATGAAAAGTGGCACACAGATAATCAAAAGGTCAAGAGATGGTTGTTGATGTCTATGTCACCTGAAATCATGAAGAGATATATTCGGTTACCTACCGCTAGAGAGATCTGGGATGCATTATCTAAAGCCTTTTATGATGGAGATGATGAGATGCAGGTGTTTACTCTAAACCGACGAGCGTTTCGGCAAATCAAAATGGCAGAGCTCTCTCAACTTATTATGGAGAACTAACTGAAATCTTTGGAGAGTTGGATCATCGTGACAAGGTGGTTATGGAGAATCCTAATGATGTTGAAGCCTATCGAAAATCAATACAGCGCCTAAGGGTGCATATATTCCTTGCTGGATTAGATGAAAGTTTTGAGCAGATCCGTGGTGAAATCTTGAGAAAGGATCCTATTCCTGAATTGGAATCATGTTATTCACTTGTTCGTCGTGAATCTGTTCGACGTACAACGATGACAAAAGAATCGGAAGAAGTTGAACCTACTGCTATGGCAACTCGAAACCGGTACAATCAAAAGGGGTCTTTTCATAGATACTCAAAGACTGAGGTGGACAAGTCATCACTTAAGTGTACACATTGTAATCAATCTGGACATACAACTGACATGTGTTTCGAGTTGGTTGGATATCCAGATTGGTGGGATCAACATATGGAGAGGAAGAAGGAGACAAAGAAGAATTCTGGTGCTCCAATGGCTTCAACAAAGAAAGGAAAGGATTCCATGGTAATATCTCGCCTGATAGCAAGGACAGTAACGATGGTAAGTTTTTAAATGTTTCTTCACTTGTTTCGAATAATTCATGGATAGTTGATTCTGGTGCTACTGCAGACCATAAGGACATGCGATTCTAAACAAGTCTCTTCCCTTAAACCATCCTTACAAAAATACCTCTACCGCAAATGGCTCACAAAGCTCAAATTACCGGTGAAGGGTCAATATCTTCTACCGAAAGTTTAGATTTAGATTCTGCCTGCAGAGTTCCTACATTAGACTGTAATCTCCCCGTCGCTTCCCCAAATACAACTAATACTTTACATTGTGTGGTAATATTTTGGCCTCGACTGCTATGCTTTTTTAAGGACATCACAACGGCTAAAATGATTGGTGGTGTTAAGCGTGAAGCTATATTATCCGATTGGGTGTCAAGTAGTTCTGATAACCGCGTCAAGCTTCCTTTTCTTGTCGATGGTTCTGAGGGGGAGAGACAAAATCTCAAATTTTATTTATGGCATCAACGATTGGGACATGCGTCGTTTGGTTATTTAAAAAAATTATTTCCTAGTTTGTTTTTACAAAACTTTGATATTTCTAGTTTTCAGAAGTATGTGAACTTGCAAAAAGCCATCGTGCTTCTTTTCCATTATCATTCAATAAGAGTCCAGTTCCTTTTATGATCATACACTCGATGTTTGGGGGCCATCTAAAACTACTACTCTCGGTGGTTCAAAATGGTTTTGTTACTTTTATTGATGATTGCACTAGAATGACGTGGTGTGTCTCATGAAAAGCAAAGTGAAGTTACCAACTTGTTTCAAAAGTTCCATAAGATGATTAGCTTTTCGATTGCAACAAAACGATTCAAGTTCTTCAGAGGATAACGGTGGTGAAATAAGGATTAGGCCTTGACATTATTTAGAGGGACACGGAGTTATTCATCAAACTACTTGCTTAATACGCCTCGTGGAATGGAGTAGCGAGAGAGTAAGAATCGTCACTTATTGGAAGTGGTCCGTGCTTCATTAATAGAAGCACATATGCCATTGATGTATTAGGGAGAGGCACTTACTTGCGCATATCTTATGAATCGGTACCATCAAGTGCCATTTGTGTTTCAAACACCCCATCAGCTCTTGGTGAAGCAAGGTTGTGTCTCCAAATTGTTCCTAATCTCCCGCCTCATGTGTTTGGTTGTGTAGCTTATGTTCATCCGCACAAGAATCAACGTGGAGTTTGAAGCTCTAGAGCTCAAGTAATGTGATTTGTGGATATGCAACAAGCTAAAAAGGGATATCGTTCTATCATCCTCCAACCAAAAGAATGTTTGTTACTATGGATGTTGTATTTCATGAAGATAATATATATTTTCAGTGAGTCTCAACTTCTGTGGGGAGTACCATAAGGAAATTGGACTCTTAACTATGATGAAGATATATCGGAAATCGATGTCTCGTTATTGTCAATTACGATGATATACCTCAAGAAAATTTTGATGAAGGTTCTTCAAGAGAAGAAACAAAGATACAGTATTGGATCGTCTCATGAGATTCAAGATGAGGTTATGATAGAAGGATTCCAGAGTCTCGTTACCTCGAAGATGATGAAACACCAAACCAATCGTCTACTACGGATGTTCTTGAAGAATCAAGGAAACAACTTCTCCACAACGTATAAATAGAGGTATTCCTAAACCTAGATATGAACCTCCGAAATCTCTAGTAAGGTTAAGTACCCTATGAGTCATTATGTCTCTCACCATCGTTTGTCTAAAGGCTAATAAGGCATTCTTGAATCAACTATCTTGTTTTATTCCTAACAATGTGCAGTGAAGCATTAGCCGATCCAAAATGGAGAGCAGCCATAGAACAAGAATTGAGGTTCTGTTTGAGCATGATACTTGGGATTATGTTGATTGTCCAAAAGGAAGAAAATTGTGGGGTGTCGTTGGATTTTCACCATTAAATACAAGGCAAATGGTGAGATTGAACGTTTATAAAGCAAGATTAGTTGCTAAAGGTTACAGCCAAACTTACGGTATCGACTATACTAACTTTTGCTCCAGTGGCGAAAATCAACAGCATGCGAGTTTTGTTTAAACTACCGCAAACTTAGATTGGCCTTTGCAGCGGTTGATGTAAAGAATGCCTTCTGCATGGTGAATTAATCAAGAAGGTTACATGGAGCTCCCACGGTATTTCGGGCCCAAGATCTCATGGTAAGAAGGTATGTAAGCTAAACAAGTCATTATATGGACTAAAACAATCTCCCGGCCTGGTTTGGAAGATTCACCAAATCTATGAGAAACTTTGGATATCGTCAGAGTAATTTCTGATCATACTTTGTTCATAAAGAAAAGGAAGGATAAATTACTGCTCTTATCATATATGTAGATGATATGGTGGTAACAGAAATGATCTGTAGGAAAGGAAATCTTTGCAAAGATACTTATCAAAGGAATTTCAAATGAAAGATCTTGTTCATTGAAATACTTCCTGGGATTGAAGTTTCTCGATCCGAGGAAGGAATTTTCTTATCACAAAGGAAATATGTTCTTGATCTGCTAAAAGAAGTGGCATGTCGCATGTCAACCCGTCCATACACCTTTAGAAGAAAAGGTAAATGTGTGTGAACTCCGATCATGTTCCCTACCGATAAAAGAAGATATCAAAGACTTGTGGGGAGATTGATGTATCTATCTCACACAAGGCCAGATCTTGCTTATGCACTCGGTGTTGTTAGCCAATTCATGCACAATCTGGGTGAACAACACATGAATGCGTTTTACGTATTTTGAGGTATTTGAAGTCCTGCCTCCGGAAAAGGAATTTTATTCTCTAAAAATGAAGATCATAGAAAGGTTGTGGCATATCTGCATTCTCGATTATGCAGAGAAATCGATGGCGTACGTTCCTCTGCAGTTACTTTACTTTCAGGGGAGGTAACTTAGTTACTTTGAGAAGTAAGAAACAAAATATTGTTACACGATCAGTGCAGAGGCTGAATTCGGAGGTATGGCAGATGGCATTTGTGAAACCTGTGGTTAAGGCTTCTCCTTAAGGATTTGGGGGCTCCTCTCAAGGATCCTATTATTCTTTATTGTGATAACAAAGTCTACGCAAGTGATATTGCTCATAATCCTCTCGCGACGATCGTACTAAACATGTTGAGGTTGACAGGTTCTTCATCAAAGAGAAGTTCGGGACAACAACATTATTGAGCTGCCACCGGTTCGACCTCAAGAACAACTTGCGTATATTCTCACACATGGAGTGTCAAGCAAAAAAATACTTGGTTTTTTTCCCCGACAAGTTGGGCATGTGTGATATCTATGCACCAACTTGAGGGGGGAGTGTTAACATATATCCTTATTTAAGGATAAATATTGTTTCCTAGTATATAGGATCTTTGCTTTATCACAATATATTTTTAGCTCTATATATTCATGAAACTTAATTGTTATGATTATCATAATAAAGCTCATTAATTAAACAGTTGCAACTTTTAGTGAAGACTAAGAAAATAGTACCTTTCAAGGTTACCACAACATTTTTGTGGACACAAATCTTGAAGTACTGTAAATACTTTGCAACTGAAGTACCATAAACATCCTCACAACAACAAAACCAAATATATGCGATATAATCTGAAGGTAACAATACCTCCGTCTACCAACAACCATGTCATAAGACATGTCCACCTTGTGTAATTTAAGTAACCACGATCAATAACCTCTACAGACATCAATAAGAATAAAAATCATGAGCAGCCTCACTTAACAATGAAAAAACTTTTGTTTATACATGTTTTAGTGCCAATGGAAACCCCCCCTCCCCCCCCCAAAAAAAAGCCTCTATTTTGTTTTCTTTCGAAGAAGAAAAGTTTATATTAAGAAAAAATGGTCAGAGGCACTACAACAACATAAAACAGACCCATAGCATCACCCTCCGTTTTCAGTAAAAATTACATATACACTGAAAGCTCCCAATTATGCAAAATTTGGCTACTATCTAAAAACTTGAAAGTATCCGTGTCGCAACTCCATAACACCATAGTTTGCTTAACACGAACAATGATTTCAAAAACTTCTTTATGCCTGCCGCCAAACACCCTACTATTCCTTTCCTTCCAAATATTCCAAATAATAGCATAGGGAAGTAGGTTCCAAATGCGTTTACATCTACCTTGCTGCACATTCCAGGCCCGGGCTTCAAAGAGATGTCCGCCCATTACTGGGGAATAGGCCATGATACATGCGAGAGATTTTATAAAGTAATCCCAAAAGCTGGAAGGTATAATCACGGTGAAGCATCGGGTGATCGGCGTCTCCATAGTCGAGTTACATAAAGGACATGACACACTTGGCGGTTCAATTCTTCTATGTTGAAGCATAGTACGAGTAGGAAGCGAGTTGTGAAAAATAGCCCACAATAGAAAGCTAACCTTGGGCGGAATGTAATGCCCATAAGAATTTTGAGAAGGAGCAGTCAGGAACGCTACCGGTAAGCACTTCATAACAGGTCTTGCTACTGAAGTTGGCGGGAAAATCTACTTCATCTTCGCCTTCCACCGCATCGGAACAAAGGTGCCTAGATCACGCCTTAACAGATCCCACTCCATACGTTTCGTTAACATTGAGATTGTGCTTGAATTCTCCATGCCATCTTCCCTCTCTAATCATCTCTACAATTGTTGCTTGTTTTTGTGTACAAGCTTTGTTTATTTGGAAAAATATCTTTAAGGCAGACCAAAGACCCAACCACCTCTGTCGTGCCAAAATCTAATACCTCTCCCGTTCCTTATCTTGAACGTGATCATATTGTTAATCTTTGGCACCATCTTTAGCACATTTTCCAAAGACTTCTCCCTTGAGAAGTGTTTTCATCAAGCCTGGCATAACTATATTTTCTTTAGCCTTAGCTTTCGTTGAATAATAGTTCTCCAAAGTGCCTTCTTTTGTCTTGTGTACCTCCAAATCCATTTAGCAAGCAAAGATTTATTGGTTACTCTGAAGTTTTTAACTCCTAGCCCCCCTTTCTCCTTTGATAAACAAAGTTTTGGCCACCCTACCTATGCCATTTTTCGTTTTCCTTCCACAGAACCCCAAAGAAAATTCCGCATCAGTTTTATCATCTTCTTCTCTATTAAAACCGGGAGATGAAAAAGAGACAAATAATAAACTGGAAGACTAGACAAACAGCTCTTGATGAGTACCAATCTACCCGCTTTATTCAAAAATTTCTTTTTCCAAGTGGCCAATCTCTGTTCCATTTTTTCCAACACCGACTCCCATATTGAAGTGTTTTTAGAAGTAGCACCAATTGGCATTCCAAGGTATTTTATTGGCAATGTCTCGAGTTTACATCCCAACTCCTTAGGCGGTTCGGTAATGATCTCATCACAAGCACCAACACTTACCATGGTACTTTTGTCTAAATTAAGTTTCATCCAGGTGATGGTCTCAAACATAGACAAAATGATAAATAATCTTGTCACCTCTTGAATTCACATCAATAAAAATTAGAGTATCGTCTACAAATTGAAGGTGAGAAATCACACTAGGTTTCATTAACCTTGAAGCCATGAAGTTGACCTCTTCCAACAGCGTCATTCATTAACTTAGACAGGATTTCTACCACCAAAAGAAAAAGATATGGAGATAATGAATCACCTTGCCTTAGCCCTTTAGATGGTTTGAAACGCTCTGTAGAACCGCCATTTACAAAAACTGATAAATGCGAAGAGGAGAAACACCATTTGATCCAAGATATACATTTATCTCCATGCTTTTGAAGAATACAAAATAAAGACTGCCAATTAATATTATCGAAAGCTTTCTCCATGTCAATTTTGCACAAAATACCTGGATTCTTATCCTTCAGTCTGCTATCAACACATTCATTAGCGATTAAAACTCCATCTAAAATTTGTTTTTCATGAATAAAAGCACCCTGGAAATCGAAATAAGCCTTGGCATAACTTGACTTCAACCTCTCCGCAAGGACCTTAGACAAAATTTTATACATACCGCCAATAAGACTTAGAGGCCCGAAATCTTTTGGTGTGCAAGTGTCTTCTTTTTGGGAATAAGAGTAAGGAAATAGCAATTTAATCTCAATCCAAAGAGTTGATCTTGGTAAAAATCATTGAGCATATTCATGAAGTCTTCTTTGATGATATCCCAGCATTTCTTGTAAAATTCTATGGTGAATCCATCCGGTCCCGGTGCTTTGTTAGTACCCATGCTTTTAACCGCCTTCCAAACTTCCTCTTCCGAAAACTGTCTCTCCATCCATTCTCTATCTTCATACCGCACTACTGGAAACATCAAGTCATCCAAAGACGAATTAATAGAATTTTGAGAGGAAAAAAGGTTGATGTAATAGTTACGGATCTCCTCTTTAATTAGGTTCTGATTTAAACAATCAACACCATCAATCTGCAATTTTGCAATTGTATTCCTTTTCCTTCTTGCGCTTGCGATTCTATGAAAATAGCCCGTATTAGAGTCCCCCCACCGAAAGCCATTCTGTTTAGCTCTCATTTTGCCATTTTCTAGCCTCCAACCTTTTAATAGATTTTAGTTTAGTCTTGCACTGCAATCTTTCCTCTTGTTGAGCCGGTTGTAATGCCTGTGTCTCTTCAAGAATATTTAGTGCTCCTATTTTCTCAGTTAAAGCAGCTTTTTCCCTCTTGACACCACCAAACTCCTGAAGACCCCAAGCTTTGATAAAATAATTTAAATTTTGCATCTTGTGAAAGAACACAATACTTGCACTTCCTTGAAAAAACCATTTCACTCCACCATCTTTCCACGTTTTTACGAAAGTCCTTGTGTTCTATCCAGCTTCTCTCCAACTTGAAATACGGTTTGCTATTCACAGAGGGTTTTGTGATTACCAAAATCGGATTATGATCCGAGATGGTTCTGGTAAGAGCAAGCTGGAATGCACCTGGGAAAGCATCATCGAAGCCAATGTTAAACAAAAATCTGTCCAATCTACAAAGTAGAGGATCTACATGGTTGTTCGACCACGTATACGAACCACCAATAAGCGGTCAAGCAACTATTGTTCAAGAATAAATTTATTAATGAAATCGAATTCCTCCTATCACCTTCACCCTTATTCCGTTCATCATCCGATTTCTGATGGAATTAAAATCTCCCGCCACACACCATGGTCCACTCCACCAATGACTTATTTCATTCAAGTCATCCCAAAGGAGGCCCTTGGATTATACTCACAAGGGAAATACACATTGGTTATAGCCCATTTGAACCCAAGTAATTCTATCCGCGAGAATAGTAGTAATGTTGTTATAGCCAAATCTTTCATCTTCCTTGGAAAATTTATTGCTATCCCGGATCGATAAGATTCCTCCTTGGCACCTACGAAGGAATGAATGACCCGATCAAATTGATCATCGTACCACAAATCGTCTTACGTACCAATTAGTGAAACGCATAACCTTAGTTTCTTGAATTAGACAAACTGCACATCTTTGGCTTGCAAAAAGATTTTTTAGTGCAGTTATTTTGTCAAAATCGTTTAACCCTCTCACATTCCAACAGAGAATTTTAAAGTCCATCTAAACCATTTTGTTCCCTATCTACACCGATAATATCATCTTCATGAGGAAGGTTGTCACAAACTTAATCTTCTTTGTCAAGTTGTGCCTCATTTTCCTCCTCGTTAGAATCATGACCATCTTCTTCTTGCTCTATAAATCTCCCTTTATATCTCAGCACCAGTTGAGTCATATTCTTTTTAAGAGAAATTATGTCCTTGTCACTGATATGCCCGTAGCTACATGCCCAGTTAACAAAAGCATTAGTAGTTTTCTCAATTACCTCGGTTTCATCTCCTGCAGACAATTTTTGAGTCCTTCAAATTCTGCACAATAGCATCCTCCATATCATTACGATTTGTTCCACCCGGTGAGCTTTCTTTATCGTTTTCAGTGTTATACGAGCTTTCATCTTGTAGAGATGTGTATCTCGAACCCGAGTTAACGATTGGGCTTTGACTTCGTGGGGACTTTGTTTCCATACTCTGTCTACTTCGTTGGGTTTTTGATATGAAGATCCAGCTCCCGTCTTCATCCTCTCTAACTATGTGACCCGCTCCATTTAAAATTAGGTCATCAATATTGTTAGAGTTAACCACCCTTGGATTAGTAGCATCTTGACCCTCCAATTCTTTCCTTAAACTTGAGCGTAAGATACCAAATTTGAATTACCGAGAAATTTCAAAAATCGGAAACTCCTTGAATATGTCATCAAAATCTTTGACTTCCTTAATGTAATCATTATTTGTAGAATGATATTTAGGCGTATAATCAACATCCCATTCAACTTTCGGGACTACCTTCTCTCCATCAATCTCCGTCAAAATAACACACCCGTGATACCTTCAAAACCACCATCAATGGCTATTCTAAAGAAGTGCGGGCCTTTTCGTGACAATTTTAATGTTTTCGAAATTTTCACCAATCCCTAGTTCATTGCCTATTTTTGTGAAATTATCCAAATTCCACAACTTTGATGGAAGGCCTCTTATCTTGACCATTTTTCTTTTAAGTTGAAAGCTTTTCGAGAATATAATTTCTCTTTTCATCGAAACATAATGATTCATTCTTGTATTATTCTCTACTTCTTTGGTAACTAGATTGTGCTCTCAAGACCAATGATTTTTATGATTATGCCTTTATGAACCCATATAATTGGAGACCAAATTCTTCTCCATTCCTCCTCATCTAGATCAATAGTCTTTGTAAGCATGTTGACTTCGAAACTCCAAGAATTGCACATCGTATCTTCTCCTTAATAATACCAAAGCAACCCTGTTCCATGGTATTTTTAAGAGATATTTTAACCAATCCTTTTTAACTACATCCGTAGGTGTGCGATGAAAGGATAGTCTTACGTATAATGTATAGGAGCCATGGCACCTTGCTTGTGTCTTGATTCGTGAATTCCTCCTCGGAATCTCGGCCAAGAGAGCCCAACATTCTCTTTTTCTCCACTCAGAATGCAAACACTGAAGCTTTTGATATCTCCATATTTTATGAATCTTGATATTCGCATGTATTGTCCTGCATCATTGTTTTGGATCTGTGGAAAATATACATCTTCGCCCAATCTCTCTGACCATTTGGTTTTTACCTCCCTTTGCACAACCTCCATCCCAAAAGTGTTCTTTAACCAAATCATCACCTTAGGATTGAATGCAAGCCACGATGAGAATCCTCCAGTTCCTCTTTCTGTCATCGTGATAATTTTGAATGTATCGACATAATCTTCTTCAATCAGTGTCGTTTTCCTTTCCACTCGCATTCTTCTGCAACAACTTCCTTCTACCACTCTGTTTCATCCTCCTTCATTGCTAGAACTGCTTTTGGCCTTCATAGAAGATTCTGCAGATTGGGATTTATCAAAATCCCTCATCCTTTTTGATCTTTGAACGGACCTCCCAGTAATCATTGAAAAAATAAAACTAAGATCTAAACTAACTCTAAAATGGCAAATGCAAAACTCTACTAATCAATAAATTTCGACCCCAAGGGGAAGGATCAAAGGGCGATTCAAATCCTAGGATTGAAACGAAAGTGAGGCTAAGTTTGCGAGAGCGAAATCGCCATGAGAGAGAAAAGAGGCTTTATTTTGTTATAAGGTTTTGGAAACCTCTTGAGTAGAAACACGAAAACAAAATGAATAATTGGAGTAGAAACTTACAAACCTTTTTTATCTCCTTCAAACTCGGTTTCGCCCTCAAGTAAGCATACATATTTTAAAAGAAAATACATTTCCGTTCTCTCGAAAAAATATACTGGCATTTATGATAGTTGCTCCTATACGTAAAAAAAAAAGGAACACGAATGTTTCACTTTTACTCAACAGGTTGAAAACTGATATATGAAAACTTCACCCAGTTATAAAACCAAACACTTTTTGAGTAGATGGAATCCTTCACCTCACTCTTAAAAAAAAACATTTAACTTTACTCTTTAAATCATTTAAAATCACCATCTTCACTCAAATAACAATCTCATAAAATATCTCTAGTACACTCTCTCTCTACCCAACTCTGATACCATGTTGGAGTTTCATGGATCGAGAAAAAGAGCAGGGAGAATAACAAACTTAGAAAAAACATATAACTACATTTATATTGGTCTAAGTTCATTTTCTTTCACATAAAACTTAAGTACTTATGAACTGAAAAACATTCCCCTTGACATGCAACTACCACTTCATTAAAAAAAAAAAAGCTAATAGATTAATTTTTTTTAGTAATGTTACTTGCCTCTGCCTACCCTCTTTTTGAAATTAACAAACTAAAATCACTTTGTTAATGTTATTTTAAAAAATATATCTAACGCTAATTAGAAAAACACATACATTTATTATATAAAAAAAATATTATTTACAAATATATAGGTTTACCAAAATTTCACCCATTTGTTTCTTCTCCAAATGTTTTGCACTGCTGATTTTTATAAACCCTTATATAAACCACGCATGATTTACACATGATTAACAACAAGTATTTATGCATAAAAAAGATAAAAATATTATTAAGATATTTTCATTATTTTACAATCTCATTTTAGTTTATTTGTTCTTTTTTTATATGACGATTTATGATTGTATATTTTTTTTCGAGAAACGTATAGATAACCATTTGATCTCTTAAAATATGGCATAAGACGCTATTAGTGTTGATCTCGATGGAACACGATTTATGCTAATGCTAGGGTTTGCTTAATTACTGATTTTAAATTATTCCACAACTTAGTAAGTCTTAATAGTTCAATTTCATATTACTAATACAACCGCTACCAAGGTGGGGAGGGCCGATCGAAGAACTTGACGAAAACGACACCACTACGTGATTGCACGGATTGATTTTTGAAGGGAAAAAAATTTGTAAAAGAGATGTTCAGACAAATTTTATCATAATTCTAATTTGTAAAAAAGAATTTTATTAAGTTGATAATAATGTAAAAAAAAATTCTTTTATTTAAATCTTTATAGATTCTTGAGTCGCAATTTATAACTGTTGTAACCGTTGTTCTTCTACGCGCCTTTGTTTAATCCCATAATATTTGTTTATTCTCTCTAATCTTTCGGAATCAAACATCAGAAAGAACGCAAGGTCTCTAAGTTGTCTCGTCTGTGACAATGCCACAAATGTCATACCGAGTCTCTATGTTGTTCCTATATTCACAACAGCCTGATCAAGTGTCAACCCTTGTCTTTTGTGAACAATTATTGCCCAACACAAGATAAGTGGTAATTGAAAACGCTAGCATAACACACCATAAGATGATATCTAGTTTGTTGTGACTGGAATTATATGAACCACAGTGGATTCTTCATACGCCCTTGGACCGATATACTTGTCGAATTCGACCATAACAACAATCAGAATATTTATGGGTGATTCCTCTCCTTATTCATATATAATCTTAACAGTTGTTGTTGGACTATTAACCAAACCAAATTGAGCGGAATAATTTTTCCGCAACATCACCCTTGCTTTCTTTGACAACAACAAAATATTTTCATCAGAATTTGCTCCCTCAGCTGTTGCACAGTTATTCTTTGATGGGATACACGCAACAGGAAACCCAAGCTCTCTGAGGCGTTCTTGATTATAACTTCCAGCTTCATATTTGCTGGAAAACAGACGAAGAGCATGCCTAAAGGTGTCTTTCTCTTCGACTAACAGGGTCGCGTAGCTCTTAGTGGCAAACAGATTCCAATCGTCAACAGTGGACTTGCCATCACTTAATCTCGACAAATCTTCTATATATTCTGACTCCTCGACTCCAGATTGCCGGAAAACTTGTAAAGGCGAACACATTGTTTAAACTCAGAGTAAGAGAAATTATTTGTCAGTTGTAACTCTCGTTCGCCTTCAACATATAAGGGTGTATCAAAAACGGGTAGAAGTTGTCACATATCACCGACGAGCAAAATAGAGACATTCTAAAAGATTCTTTGGTTCCAGAAAATGTCTCTCAATCGAATATCGATATATGAAAGCATCTTTCTGCCGAACATGCTGTATTCGTCGATAATAATCAACTTCGTATCACTACAAGAAAAATAGGCATTGACAACGGACATATGACAACGTTTCGCGAAAAGTTGTCTGCAAGGGAGCATACGACAACATTTTAGTCTTAAAGCCGTTGTTGAATATCACGTGTTGTCCATTTAAGTTATAGGAGGTTAATGCCCAATAAGTCGTACACGTGATATACACACGTATTTGAAATCACGACCCTAGATCTGGTTGAGTTTTTCCCGAGATTCTAACTCATATTATCTATACATTATCTACTTACGCAGAGAGAGAAACCATTATTCTCTCCGCTTCTCACTCTCTTCTTCCTCTTCTCCTTTTTTATCTTCTACACAATCCTGATTTGGTTTCGATTTGAAACCCACTTCTTCCTGTGTAGATCTTCGACTCAACACATGCAACTCTTCCATCTCTATATTAACTCCTAACAAAACCATATATACCGATTTTCCATTTTGATTTTGGTATTAGCTACGGTTTTTGAATTGATTTTAGTTCGATTTAATTGAATAGTTTTGATTGAGGTGAAGCTTTTGGTACTTGATTTCTTCATTCTCGTTTTTGGATTTCTCGTGATATTGAGGTAAAAACAAAATCCGAGTTTGGATAGATCGGGTTTGGTTTTCATCTGAAACTACTTATTCATTTTGCTTTACTTCTCCTTGTAGAAAAATATGATAATCGGGAGTTTTAAGTGAAACTTTGTTCTTCTGATTCTATGAATCTTTTGAGTTAGTATTACAAACCCTAATTAAATCTTCTTTAAATGTCAGTTTCAGTTGTAAACCCTAACATTTTTCTTTTTGATTTTAATTTCAGACACCTCCAATTTCAGCTAGGGCTTCTGTTTAAGATATTAAGGTAAATTGATTATTGGTTGTTTGTGATTTAATTTCAGTCAACTCTCAATTTCAATGCCAATCCTTTCCTCAATTCTATCACCATTTTTTGATTTTGAGTCTGTGTATTTGTTAATCTAATAACTGGTTGTTTGTGATTTTGTTGCAGGTAAGGTTTGGGGATCTTTAGCTCGTGGTGAAAAAGTTACAGGACAAAATCCAAAGGTAGCTAAACAAGACAGGAAGAAGAAGCCTAGAAGTAGAACTAACAAGAGGATGTAATATAACAAAAGTTTGGTCACAGCCGGTAACATTTCTTCCCATACCTTATTCAATCATTTAGATCTTTCTTTTGTTTCTTGGGATAAGAAGCATATATTTGAGTTAGTGTTGATGTTTATGTATTTGATAGTATGACTTACATTTCTTAACTTAATCCAAGGTGTTTTGTTGCTTGGAGAGCGAACTGGTGATGATGGTAACAAGCTCGCTGGTAGTGGTGGGGTTTTCAAGGTCTGAACCAGTGGTGGTGAGTTAGTGTTTGGAAAGGGAGATGCTGATGAAGTATTCTGCGTGCTGAGCTAATATCAAACTTGAGAATTCTAATGTTTTTTTTTTCTTCAACTCCTATGAACATTTTTGTCGACTAATACTCCGGCAATGCAGGATTGGCACCTCTTTCGTTCTTTTTGTTTTACATATTTAGTAATACTTAATGGGAGAGTATTATTACCAATGTCTGTATCTTAGCCTTGTTTTGTCCTGTTTGTACTTGGACACATGCGAAGGTGCGAAGAAAAGAAGGAAAACGAACTTCTGGAACGCTTTTTATTATGTTGACGTCAACGTACCATCACTTATGATTTTTTCACCTTGAACTGTTAGCAATTTAAGGACCATGAAGGGATATTTCATCCATTGAGTCTTTAATCATCAATTCTTTTTTTTGTTGATGTCTTTACAGGGACAATGCAGACATTATATTCAAGGCACATAGAGCTCTTTCTAACTGGGGGATATAAAAATGGAAGCTGGGCTACAAAGAGATTGAATCCTCTCAAATCAGGACACACACTAATGGAGCTACATGGCCCATTTCCAACATTAAGTACCTAAAAGACCGATCAACTACAGGTAAATATAAACCTGAAAACTGAAACCATACCTTAAACTTCTTCAACCATGCATGTAAACTGATGCAGGAGTTATCATTTGATGAAGTTTTGTTTTCTTATACTATAGTATTATTCTATTGTTTCCTAACTTCAACTTTCAAGTTTGAAGTTGGTATTGATCTTTGAATCCTGAATTTCTCTAGATCCACGTCATTGTTCATTTTCTTCTAAATTTGGACAAAGTTGGTTACAATCCGGCTTCAACTTTTTTTCTAGTTTAAGTAGTTTTCCACAACATGAATGCATGATCTCCTAGTAATTACTTAGAGAATTAATTGGATTTTTATCAAAAAACTTGACTGATTCTCGGACGTATTGGTTCATGTGGGTATATTGACTTGGAAGACCATGCATTTGCAATAAGCTTACAGAGGCGCACTTTTACATTGGAGCAAAAATTAAACTAAGACAAGTGTTCTAGATGGTACTTGCAGTTGCTGGATCTGGGTGCTGCATAGGAACGAGTCCTTTATTTTATTTTTTTGTAAATCATAATAGGAATGAGTCAGTGGATTGCATTTGATCCTTAGAGGTGCTAACTTTAGGCTTACATTGCGTTCATGACAAAAGCATAGTAGACGTTATTAGGTCAATCACATCTCAACTGTCTTAATATTCCTCCATACTAAAGATAATGGTACGAAAGAAGACAGTTTATTGAACTCTGCCTCGGTGATAAACGAACAAAAACTTGTGTCATTTTTCCCAAATGTTAAACGTTCATTATCCTTTTATTGTAAGTTTGTAATATGTATGAATGATGGCTTTGCTTCTCGAGTACTTATGCAGACCTGTTTTGGCAGGCGTTCATACTTTGTAGCACCAGCACGGTCGATCGCAGAAGAAGATCAACTTGTTTTAGGCCCAACTATAACTCTGGCAAGGTACCAACCCTGACATTCTTGGAGATTATGCCTGCAAAAAGAAATTGCTTCATTTAAGCTGCCCACTACAACTCTGGCAATGTACCAAGTTAACTTTCTTTAAAAAATTACGTGCGCAAAATCTATTTGTCATAGTTATTATCTGATATACTATATCTGTCATGTATTTTTGTTCTGCTGTATGAAGAGGTGCAATACTTCCATGATCATGCGACCGTCACATCAGCTGTTGGCCTGAACCAGCCCCCTTGGGTGCATAGGATGGTTATAATACAAGTGTGGGTGCTTTGACAAAGTACAATGCTGGAATTCGTCTTAACTAATCCATACTATAAAACTTCAATTATTTGTAAGCCTTCCAACTTCAAGCAACCACAACAAATACGGTTTTGGTCGTTTGGGTTATTGGATTATGGGAATGTTTTACTTTGTAGCACTTTGCACGACCCTTTCTTTGGTTTTTATTTTTAGGTCTGACAAGGGACATACTATAACTGCCTCATATGTGCCGTCTTGATGCTTTGAAGAGGACTTCTGGTGTGGCAAGAGGTCTGCAGGAAGTTCTCCACTAATGAGCACCATCACAGTAGGAGGTTTGTATGCAGTTGATCCCTTAACATCTGCGAAGTACAGACTTAGCAACCGTGGGAAGTTTGCTGCTCTCATGCAACACGAACTCAAGCTCAAGTCCTCTTGACACACTCTGGTGAGTTTGACACCAAGGCCTTGGATAAGGCTCCCAGATTTAGATTGTCCCTTGCTCTCAAGCCTTGAGTGATCCTCTTCTGAATATTGATCGCCTGGAAGTCATCTTATGCTGCTGCTGGGATTCGTTGACCTTGTCTATTGTTTGTTATCTATTATTATTATGAATACTGATTTAATGTAATTTGATGAAGAAAATTTATATATAAAAATTTCATATTTGATATAGTGATTTTTTTTTTAAATCTGAAAATATTTTGACAACGTTTTGTCAATGTTGTCGAAACAAAATCTTACAATGGAAAGAAGCTGTTGTCATTGGGTCATGTATGACAACGTTTCTTGCAATGGAGAATAGCTGTTGTCGAAGCCATGAAACTTTTAACAACCCCCCATTCAACAACGTCTGGAAAAACATTATCGTACCGTTTCGACAACGATTTCTCCGTGTTGTCAAAGGACGGTTTTCTTGTAGTGTATATTTGAAATCTACCTGCGTGAGTTAATATTGAAAGCATTTATACTAGACATGATATATCCAAAAGCAAAAGAAAGTTTCATATGCACAGAACAAAACACACAAATATCTACTTTGGCGTTTTCATACTTTTCCTATATTTAATTGCCCCGGTGTTTAGCGAAACTTGCCTTTCATATTTTGAACTTATAATGGATTTCGTACAGGTGTTTCTTATGGTCAGTAGTTTCTTATTCTCTTCTATGAATAAAGCTAGATTTTCAATACATATGTAACATAAACTACAAAACTGAAGCCAAAATGATATATTACCTGCATTCATCTGCATCGTTCTGCCTCCAGCTTCTTGTACGACCGGCTTCTATTTGCTGTGATGCCGAGTTTTTGGTGAATAGTTGAACCTCCGATGTTGAATGCGGCTACACCGGTGGGAACTATGATACGCACATAATTATCGTTTCTGAACAGTTCCCATGTCGATCGAACAATAAAATTTTCGAGTGTTGATTTTCCTGTGCCCGCCCCTCCACTGATAATCAGCCAAATAGTTGTACTCGACCTCAGAGAATCAAGAATAAGATCATGTGCGACTTGTTGTTGTCTTGATAAAGCAGGGAGAGAAGTACTCGAACCAGAATCATGTGTATCTTGCATGGCTTGTTGTAAGGTGTGGACGAATCCTCTTTTATCGTGAATGGTAGGGTTGTCCATTAATCCTCTTGACCAATAATGGTTAACATCGATGTAGCGCAAAACCCCGATCAAGCATCCTCCAATCCTCTCAAATTTGGTGCCATTGCGGATGCTTGCATCCATTCCTCTAACCTCTTATGTTTTGGATGTGTTTCGTCCTCAATTTCCTCCTCAACAATGCCAAGATCTATTGAAGGATATCAAAGAAGACGGATGAGTTCTGGCTTTACCTTTCTGACCACGTACGGAAATTTCTTTTCGCTTCTTCAAAGCTCCTGTAGCGGCTATTTAACAATACCTGTTGGTACATAAAAAAACAGAGACAAGTTGAGGCATAATTGAGACAAAAAGGAATAAATAACAGTGCTGCAAGTGAATACAAGCTTATGATAATGGGCGTAGCTAATGGTTATTTATCTCATCAGGAGTATTTGGCAAAAAAGGAACATAGATGGTAAAAAACGATGAACGTGATGATGATGATGGTGGATGTCTGCACCGCCGTGGATGGTGACGGTGGTGGAGATGATGGTGGTGGATCAAACTTCCGAGAATAAGATGGGAGCAAAATGAGTTATGAACTCGAGGGAAAAAAATCGAAGGAGAAGGAAAAAAAGAAAAAAAAACTAAAATTTTGAGGTGGTCGGATTAGATTGCCCCGCAACCTTGCGAGTTTTCTTATTTTTTATTTGACACATCTACCCTCTCTGTTTTTGATTTGTTTACGAAAATGTCTAAAGGAAAAAAAGAAAATTTTGATTCAGAGGGCATTTTTGGTTTTTCAGCCCGGAGCATTTCCAATCTTTTTGTGTCAATTGATCACTTACATTTTAAAAGTGACCATATAGAAGGTCCTCCCTCCTCGCTCTCTCATTTGGTCGTCCAAATTAGAGTTTTATTTATGTGATTTTAATTACCTAATAATTTTTTTTTGGTTAGATATTGATTTTAATTTTTCTTAGCAAAACTAATGCAGATTGGTATTAATCTCATACAAAGTAATCATCTCTTGGAATAAATTTTATTTACTTTCTATGAGTAATATTTCATGTTGATTTATTTATTAGGCCGACCGAGCGAAGCGAGGGAGGACTTTATATATGGTGACTTTGTGTCAATGTGAAGCGTGACATTTTTTTCCAATTAGACACAAAAGATTGGATTTGGTTCAACGATGAAAGGATTACACCGCCTCTAAATCAAAATTTGCTTTTTTCATTTAGATATTTTCGTAAATAAACTCAAGAGGAAGGGCACTAAGGTATTAGACATTTTTCGTAAATAAACCAAAGAGGAAGAAAGAAGATATTAGACATTTTCGTAAATAAATCAAAAGAAAAGCAACTAGATATAAAACCAAATTTTATTATAATTAAAGCATGATCCTATTTCTTTAGGGGGTATAATTGACAACCAAACTTTAATATAACATATCTAAAAATCCGTGCCTTGGAATTTTACAAATTTTATCTCGTTGGAAAGGTTTTAAAAAATCTACGCAATGAGTATAAACAACAATATTAAATTTAGAGTTTTACGAAAAATTTGGAAAAATATTTATCATTTTAGGCACAATTTTGAAAATAAAATGGAGATCCATTGTGCAAACTACCACAAAAGGATACATAATACTTTATGTAACCATATTTTGGTTTTATGCATCAACTAATTTTCTTTTGCAACTAATAAAACGATGTACTCTTTCCGTTTCAAGAAAAATGATATTTTCACTTTAGCCATAAATTTTCTTTTCCATCCAATTGTAGGAGTGTTTCCTTTTTCTTCGGTCGGCCTTCCCACCGTGGCAACGGTCATCTAGTTAGTTCTTTTAATTAAATACTAGCAAATCAAACTTTTTTTTGTTTCTATTTCGCAGCAACATTCATACTTTAGTTCCTAAACCTGTTTTAGCACTTTTTTTCATTAAGTAAAAAACATACAAATGATTCTGATTTTTTCTCTCCCTGAAAAAATGGCAATTTTCCTCTACAACCTCAACCTAACAATTGTTTAAATTCTTGGATTTGATTCAGTTTGTGAGTGTAATAATTGAAATTTTCCGCTGTCTAACGATGGATTTATGATTCTTCCCGTTTGGGATGAGATTTATCAAGTTAATTAGTAAAGTTTGTTTACTCTCCTTTTTGTGTGTGTAGTTTGTTTATATGATTACTTAATGATCATAACAGATAAAATACTCGAATAAGAAAAAGGTTGGATGCGTCCCAATCTTTGGAACTTTTGAAATTAGGGAGGCAGATCTAGTGTCAGTCAGAGATAATATTAGAATCTTGAAACTTGGAATTCTTTGAGAAGAAATATTCGGATGTTGTAGATCACTTTGGATCTAACAAGGTAATGATTGTGATTTGAAAGAGGAAGTGGAGGATTTGGATTTTTGGCTTTCTTTTAGTTTTAAGACGATCTTTTGGATGAGGAAGATACTTGAATATGCTTTAGTGGGTTGACTACTAAGAGTTAATGGTCGTAAAGACTTGGAAAGGATGTCTATTTGGCTCAAATACAAACCAATGACTGGAGAATACATGAGAGTTTCCGATTTAGAAGAGGTGGAGATAAGAAGAAGTTCGGTGTTTATTTTCCTAATGAGGATAAAAGAGATTTTTGGGTTTAAATAGCAGAGGTGTTGGAGGATTTTACGAATAAGAAGCTTACTAACGATAATACGGATCTCTTTATTCTGGCGATAACTACCCCAACTTTAGTCATGCTTCTAATATAGAATAAAGATAAGGATTAGTGAAAATCTCTCATGTAACTGGTTTGAGGAGAATTTCCGGTTTTGTGAAAAAGAAGTTACAGATTAGAAGATTTTTGCAAATTAAGGAGATTCAGACAACGATTGCGTAAATACTATTAGAGAAGATGAATGAGTGATATCTTGGAGACCGGTTATTTGGGAAACCAATGGTATAATCATCAAGGTACGAAGAGTCTCGAATATTTTCCCCAATTTTTCAATCGTGTATTCTTCAATAATCACTTCCGAATTATTTGCCGATTAATTCGTTAATTTCACGACGAATAAAATGATAAAAGATAAAGAGATTTTTTTTTTTGATGTATCATTGTAACTAAGGAGGAAGTTTGGTTAACTTACTAGGGTTAATAGCCTTTCTTAATAAAATGGAGGATTAATGAAGAAGAAGAAATATGGATTTTCAACGAAGAGTAATGAAGAAAAAAGAAAAATAAGATTAGTAATAGTTAGCATAAAATATAATTTGAGTTTTGTAGGTGGTAAATAGGAAATTTAAATTGAAAAGTGAATTATTTTTCCACATTTTGAGTGGAAAAGCGGTGAAACCTTGAAGAAATGTGAGTTGAAACCTTTACTTGGTTAAAAGTTTATTAAGACCTTTCTAAAGTTACCATTAAATCACCAAAATCGCTTATCTCACGCATTCAAGATCCTGGTGACCGTAATCAACAGTATGAATTATACATGAATAATATTCATCTCTTCTCTAGGAAGGTCCTAAACACCTTTTCTCTCTCCTCCTCTTCTTTCTACTCTCTCTCTTCTTTCTTCTCTCGTAAATGGAGTAAATCCTCCTAGGATAAGCTTGGGGGCTTAGTTAGGGTAGCGAAATAGGGAGACGGGATTGAGATTTACACTTGCCACACCGATTTTGTTAGGACTTGGGAAATGATTTCTAGTAGGATAAAGGGCCGATCAAATTGATTAAGTAAAGGTTTCTTATTTCTATTTCTTTTCATTTTGATGTCTCTTGTTTCCCCTCTATTGGGTTTGTTGCCTTTGTTGTTTTTCTTTGATGGGTTCTTAGATATCTGCTGAGAGATATAACTTCATGAATTTCTTTTCCTTTGGTTTAGTAATTCTTCTTCGATGGATCGGTAGCTCTTTGTCGATTGAGCTAATTCCATCTTGCTTTTTTCACTTGCTTTATTTCATTTGAAAATTTCTGTTTGAAAGACTACATAGTAACAATAACAGGGATGAATTTGGGTGTTGACCTAATTTCCCTTGTAAAATCTAAACTGTATAGTAATTTTAAAAGGGATGAAATTGGCTTTGAGCTAAATCCAGTTGGTTGTAAGATGAATTAGTAAACTAAAAGGGATGAATTTGGGTTCGACCTAATTTCCTTGTAAGACCTAAAAGCATATAGTAAATCTAACAGGGATGAAATTGGCTTCTGAGCTAAATCCCGTTGGTTGTAAAAAGAATTAGTAACACTAAGAGGGATGAATTTGGGTTATGACCTAATTTCCCTTCTAAGACCTATAAGAAAATCTATAAGGGATGAAATTAGCTTCGAGATAAATCCGTTGGTTATTAGACAAATTGGAAATAGAGGCTTATGAGCTAATTCCCATTGTTTGAATGAAATGAAAATTTTTGTTTGTTTTTCTTCTGGAAGGGATATAAAATTTCTCTTTGTCACTCCGGAACAAGTAATGTATCTTGTTTCCGGGTATGTATTTGGGTGACTAAGTAAACCCCTTCTTCAATCCCTTGTTATTCTCGCACATTGA
>JAJJWW010006710.1:0-239396 GCA_023531295.1 Papaver armeniacum
ACTCCGACCAGGTTGTATAACCAAGCTGGTGAAGTTGGACGGATGATATGATCTTTGAGACACTCATCTGCGACCGTTAATGAAATTAGGGTTTTGAAGAGGTGCGCAGGCATCACTCTTCAGCTTGGTCGAAACCAAGCATGGGATACAACTTTGGCCTAACCGACCATACATGCGTGTAGATGGCATGATGGTGTAGGCGCCTATACCCCATTACCTCATGAAAGTATGATTCGAGTCACTCAATTCATCCGGTGAAGTTGAGTGGTCGAGATCGATTTGCGACAGTAAACCAATGCCGCAAGAGCCGTACGTCACGCCCTCTTCAGGCACACGTTCCAAGACGACCAATCTTGGTCGGTCTTGGCCGATTGGCCTGGTGTGAAGGTGGTAGGCTGATGTTTACGCCTATGCCGAATATCCCATGAAAACGTGATCCGAGCCATCCAAATCGTCCGGCGAAGTTGAGTGGTCGAGATCGGTTGCGGTTTTGGGAGGTGTGACCACGTTAGTTTGAGCGTGCGTTTTGGATTAGCCAGTGTTGATGGGTGAAAACTACTCCTGCAGGAATTTGGTAATTTGGGGCGTGGATGAGGAATGAATCTAAACCTTCAACAAATGCATTAACGCGGTGAGTGCTTGTAGATTCGAGAGATCAACGTGCAAGTCCGGCCTAAACCAAGAAATGGCCGCTCCGGACTTGTTTCGGTCACAAAGTGAAGGAGATGGGGTTGATCTTAGGGAGGGAAGCGGGAAGAAGGTGTTGAGATTGTGAAGGTGTTGGCTTGCTTATGACTTGTAATGAAAGATGAGCAAGCTTACGGTTGATGCAAAGGTGCTCGAGTGTTTGAATACGATGTTGTATTAACACTTGGTTTCGTCGACCGAACTTGTGTTGTTCTGTTGTCTTGTCTTGTTGTTCGAAATAGGGCGGAGAACCTATTTATACAAGTCATTGAGCCTCATTCACGTTTCTCGTGGGAAGTGGAGGTAATGGAATGATGGAGTGGTGGAGTTGTGTGTCGTAGCATAGACCGGTCTTGCCCACTTCTCCAGGTTCATCTCTAACCGTCCATGACTTCCTAACACGTTCTTGTAATGGCGCGTTGCACGCCGCACGCCGTAAACCGCCAGACCAATACCCCAAAGTAAGTATCCCCGATTTGTGACATGATTGATAAACTGGAATGTGGATCGTGGATCCACGGAAGATAGCATGTAATGCTGAATTGAATAACTGCGTTATTGTAAAGTCGATACTTGTGAAGTATCGTGTGTATTTTATGTGCACTGCATTACGGTGTGGTAAAGTGATGGGTAACGACTCCTCACTAACCAAATAACTCCCGACCGTGGTTGTATAACCAAGTCGGTGAGGCCTGGACGGATGAGATGATGTTTGAGACACTCATCTGCGACCGTTGATGAAATTAGGGTTTTAAAAGAGGTGCGCAAGCATCACTCTTCAACCTTGGTCGAAAACAAGCATGGGAAGGGTTTTGAAGAGGACCGACCGGGCATGTGTGTAGACAACACGCCGGTGTGCACGTCCATACTTCACTTTACCATGAAGGCGCGATCTAAGCCACTCAATTCGACCGGTAAAGTTGAGTGGTTGAGATCGATTTGCGATAGGAGTTTGATTCCGCAAGAAGCCGCGCGCCATACTCTCTTCCGGCGCGTTTTCCAAAATGACCTAGCTTGGTCGGTCTTGGCCAGGTTGGTTTTGGCGTGTAGACGGTAGGCTGATGTTCACGCCTATGTCTTACCGTCTCATGAAACGTGATCTAAGCCACCCAATTCGTCCGGTGAAGTTGAGCGGTCGAGATCAGTTTAGGATTTGGGAGTGTAACCGCACGAGTTTGGGCGTGCGTTTTGGGTTGGCCGGGAATGATGTGCCTTGGCCGACCGCAAGAGGAGGTAGATGGGCCCACGGTGGTCATGCTGGTATGACCTAGGACCTGCTCGATTTGATCTTGTGACCCTCCATTCGTGCCGGAGAAGATGGACGCGCGTGATGGCTCAAACCCTATTTTTGGCTTTCAAAGCCGCGCGACCATGCTCTTTTGGGCGGACGGTTTTGTTGTAACCAACCACGGTTGGCTTTGACCGATTGGCCAAGTGTGTAGGCGGTCACATGGTGATTGTGTCGACATGCTCTGGGCCCTTTGAGTCTACATCTACACCCTCCATCTATACCTGCGAAGATGGACGGTTGAGACCGTTTTGCGACACATGTAATATGCCGCAAACCCTAATTTAGGGTTTTCCGCCCATAATGCTTGGTATGGACGGTTTCTTGGCAAGCGAAGGCCAATGGTCGACCATGCGGGTCGGCCGTGTGTATTCCATACCGCTTGGGGTGATGGAATTGATCGTGGTCATCCAATCATGCTTGTGGAGTTGGATGACCGCGATCGATCATATTTTGAGCTAAGGCCGTGTGTATTCCATACCGCTTGGGGGTGATGGAATTGATACGTAGTCACCCAATCATGCTTATGGAGTTGGATGACTGCAATCGGATCATATCAGGAGACCGATACAGTCAAGTCCTGGATGCTCAATCGGGCTAATATAACACACCGAGAGGGGCTCAATCGGGCTAATATAACACACCGAGAGGGCTCGGCTAATATAACACACCGAGCATCGGCTGACGGGTATTTCGTACATGGTTTCATTATAGTGCTTGGAGGTTCGTGTTACTCTATATATGAGTAACACTCAGTCTCATGCCACACTCGATAATGATTCATTATAGTGCTTGGAGGTTCATGTTATTCTATAAGAGTAACACTTTCGGTCGTCATGCCACACCGATAATGAGTACGGAAATACAAGGCTGATATGAAATTCACAAGAAGGGATTGTTGCTACATGATCCATTCTTGGTGAATTAAGTGAGGGAATATCCAACACTTATAAATGGCTTTATCTTTTACAAGATGTCGGCGCATGATTTTTCCGGGTTTTTTTACAAATTTAACCTTGAACGAAAATCCACCATCAACATTAAGTCCCTCGCCTAGCACACAATGGTTACACTATTGTGTGGTAGGCATGAGATGGTGACATACATATGTGAGAAAGACAGGATAAAAGGAGTTTGCCGGGAGAGTGCCGCCGGCCGACCGCTAATTTCCCACGCCGTCACGCTTGTATGGGATCCTTTGGTGGAGCCGGTTTCCTTCTTTGGGTATTTGAATCAAAAGAGGAAACCAAATAAGGGAGGAATCCTTCTTCTACTGGGATTCTTCTAATTTTTGTTTATAAAAAAGACAAGATCCTTCTCCTTTTTCTCACGAGTTTTTTTTTTTTTTTTTTTTTTTTTTTTTTTTTTTTTTTAGAAAGTAAAACCCTAGTTTGTTAGGTAAACACTTTTGTAAGACATGTGCATGCTTAGCTTTTTCCGCCATCTAGCTTGAATCCCGTAGACACAATTCCCATGATTAAAGAAAATTGTGTTGTGATGTATGCGGATGAATGCGGGCCCGCCGTGTATGCCGAACGTGGGTCTTATTCACATATGCTTGACCTTGAAATTTGAAACTTATACCGACTTGAAAGTTATCTTGGAGAACTTGAAATTTGTACTGAGGGAAACTTGCACCGGTCTTGAAATCAATGCCAGGACCGACTTGAAAGTTATAAGGAGAACTTGAAATTTGTACTGGACAAAACTTGTATGATGTTTGGACCGTCCATTGTGTGAGTTGTGTCTTGCCGTGTGTGACTACACTTCTCATATGCTTTTATACAAGTTCTAACTGCCTTATCTTTTATTTCATTGCGGTAGAAAAGAACTGCCGATATGTCTTTCCTCAAGATAATGTTGGTGCCAAGTCAGGAGGTGTTGAAAGCTTCAAAGATATGCCGAACATTGATGATGAGTTGTTCACCGCGCCTTTTCAACTATAGGGAAATATCTGTCCCACAAGATAACTCTTCTCCTATCGACTTTTAGGTTTTTCATGCTCAGCTGGGCCCTTATGAAGGATGGATGAGACGTATGTTGAGCAATGAGTACATCAAAGATAACTTGACCTAGAGCGACAGATTATTGATGCGGCTTGAGTGTTGAGACGTATCGAGAGGATGTTAAAGTGGTTTCGATGCGACCGTTGAGGTGGGTCCTGAGAGAGTGTTGAAGAAGGATTCTCAAGCGAACGTGGGTCTCGAGAGAGCGTTGCGGCGGCTCTTGAATAGACCATTGAAGCGGCTTTCATTTGGAGGGAGCGTTGAAGTGGCTTCCTCTTGATTCGATTACCCTTGCGAATCCATGATTCTTGATCGACCATCTTTCTCATGTTGAAGAAGTCCTTGATCGACGGTGAAGGAACTTCATGCTGAGCCTCAGTCCCCAAGCGTGGTTTACATGGTTTTTCCGTAGTGGTTGTTGTCGAGCCAGGTATGGAATACCTTGGACGTTGTTTCATCATTGTGGGATTCGTGCACGTGGTACTGGAGTTGGAGTTGAGACGGCTCCCCTTGGCATCCATCCTGAACAGGCTCCGGACCATATGGCTATTGTGGTGACTTCTTCTGAAAGGCCTCCTGCAACTGACAAGACTCCCGCGGTCGCCGAATTGCCGGTGATGCAGCCCGGGCTTTGTTCGATCCTCCTTTTTACCGTCCCTTATCCAGTCATGTGTTGGTTGGTGGATTCTGGTGTCTGGTTCAGTTTGAAAAGTTGTACACGGCAACTGGAAGAAACACGGCCATATTGCTACCACCACGAAGCTCAAGAGTCGTCTTGCATTGGTCAACCGCGTCCAAGAAGCTTTAGTTTATATCCGGGGATGAGCGCTGCGTTGGTGGAACAGTTTAGAAGAGGTGATTGAAGATTGGAGGTGCCATCCGGAAGTGTTTGCGCAGCATGCTTCAATGCTCCCCTGGTTCTCCAAAGGGTTCTCCGAGATTCGGGGAGCTCCGAAACTACATGATGAAGTCCTTCCGCGGACCGTGTTGCTCGTCAGGAAGAAGAGGTTGAGAGGTTGTCTAAAGAATCGGAGCCGAAACAGTTTGTACTCCAAAGGATGAAAGCCTCTCTTGCCCGAGAATGACGAGATTCTTTGTTGAAGGACTTCCCTTGAAAGATTGTAGCTACCGACTTGTTTTTCCTTTTAGATGTTTTTTGAGTGATAGTGAGGATTTTCTTCTGACTTCCAGTTTTGAATAGGTAATTGAATTGGCTTATTTTGAGATAGTTTTGTGAACAAACTTTTTGAAAGAGATTATGTTAAATGAGGTTTGCATCTTGGTCATGAATGATTGCACATATATGAAGTTGCAAATGTTATGTAAAAGGGAGGTACGAATGGAAACAAACATGGCGTTTGATCATCGAGCCTCTTTCTCCACGTGCGGGATGCTAAGTCCCCAGTGAATTCTAAACTATCTTTCTTGTAAAGTTGTTGAGTAAAACTTACTTGCCTTTTGAAGCCTCACCATATCAGACCGGAGTAGCCTCTCTAAGAAAATCCTCCGCAAGCTATCTCTGAACCGAGCTTCTCCTGAACAATGCGCTTCAAAGCGTTGCATTCACGGGGGTAGCTTCAACTCTCCATTTCGCACCCACGTCTCTAGTAGCTCCAGGATCTTCTTCACTGGGAAGGGGAAATGTAAGTACCTTGAGTCTAGCTTTTCCTGCATTAGCGGGCGTTGCAATGTCTCTCCGTGGCCTTGATGTGGAATAGGAGATGAAGTTGTAAGACTTGCGGATGTCATCATATCTGTGGATCGCTTGCCTAGGCAGAGTGATGTGGAAGGTGTCGTAATGTCACTGCCGAGTGATCGAATTGAACGTTCCCATCCTCTGTACTCACGCGTTCCTTGATTGATCTCTCCTTCCTCAAGCATTTCTTCACTCGGTTGAAAGGTTGATGCGGGTCGAACAGTCTTAGGGCTTGGCGAGGGTTTTGAGATATAAATCTTCTAACACGGTTCCATAGGCTGCAGGCTCCCTTTCTTTATCCGGAGACATTGTAGTGCTCCGGACAAGTCTCTTCTCCCGTGGAGTCGTCTCGGATTCTCATCGTCGACCGGACCCCGCTTTGTTCATCTTTCCCGAGTCCCCTGCGATTACGCGCTCTTTTTGTTTTTCCCCTGGTAAAGGTGTGATCCTGGCTAAGGATTCACCGTTTTTCTTGCGAGTGGATGCATCCTTCTTGTAATTGTGCTGCTATGTTATTCAAAAGGCGAAATGTCTCGCTCGCGCATCCGGTGATACTGGCTTGATTCGCCAAGACGTCCTCCAACGTTCCAGCTATGCTTCCCATGATATCTCGAACCACTGCGGACTCCGGTGAAGATACATCGTGACACGAAAACCGAAGAATTGAGAATTTGATTTTTGTAACCGAGAGATCAATCTCCCACTGTGGTCGCCAATTGTTGATGGGTGAAAACTACTCTGCAGAATTTGGTAATTTGGGGCGTGGATGAGGAATGAATCTAAACCTTCAACAAATGCACTGCAAGCGGTGAGTGCTTGTAGATTCGAGAGATCAATGCCGTGCAAGTCCGGCCTAAACCAAGAAATGGCCGTTCCCGGATTTGTTTCGGTCACAAAGTGAAGGAGATGGGGTTGATCTTAGGGAGGGAAGCGAAGAAGGTGTTGAGATTGTGAAGGTGTTGGCTTGCTTATGACTTGTAATGTAAAGATGAGCAAGCTTACGGTTGATGCAAGGTGCTCGAGTGTTTGAATACGATGTTGTATTAACACTTGGTTTCTGTCGACTGAACTTGTGTTGTTCTGTTGTCTTGTCTTGTTTTTGAAATAGGGCGGAGAACCTATTTATACAAGTCATTGAGCCTCATTCACGTTTCTCGTGGGAAGTGGAGGTAATGGAATGATGGAGTGGTGGAGTTGTGTGTCGGTAGCATAGACCGGTCTTGCCCACTTCTCCAGTTCATCTCTAACCGTCCATGACTTCCTAACACGTTCTTGTAATGGCGCGTTGCACGCTGCACGCTGTAAACCGCCAGACCAATACCCCAGTAAGTATCCCCATTTGTGACATGATTGATAACCGGAATGTGGATCGTGGATCCACGGAAGATAGCATGTAATGCTGAATTGAATAACTGCGTTATTCAGAAAGTCGATACTTGTGAAGTATCGTGTGTATTTTATGCAGGTACTGCATTACGGTGTGGTAAAGTGATGGGTAACGACTCCTCACTAACCAAATAACTCCTGACCAGGGTTGTATAACCAAGCTGGTGAGGTCGGACGGATGAGATGATGTTTGAGACACTCATCTGCGACCGTTGATGAAATTAGGGTTTTAAAAGAGGTGCGCAAGCATCACTCTTCAGCTTGGTCGAAAACAAGCATGGGAAGGGTTTTGAAGAGGACCGACCGGGCATGTGTGTAGACAACACGCCGGTGTGCACGTCCATACTTCACTTTACCAAGAAGGCGCGATCTAAGCCACTCAATTCGACCAAGTAAAGTTGAGTGGTTGAGATCGATTTGCGATAGGAGTTTGATTCCGCAAGAAGCCGCGCGCCATACTCTCTTCCGGCGCGTTTTCCAAAATGACCTAGCTTGGTCGGTCTTGGCCGGTTGGTTTGGCGTGTAGACGGTAGGCTGATGTTCACGCCTATGTCTTACCGTCTCATGAAACGTGATCTAAGCCACCCAATTCGTCCAGGTGAAGTTGAGCGGTCGAGATCGAGTTTAGGATTTGGGAGTGTAACCGCACGAGTTTGGGCGTGCGTTTTGGGTTGGCCGGAATGATGTGCCTTGGCCGACCGCAAGAGGAGGTAGATGGGCCCACGGTGGTCATCTTTGGTATGACCGGACCTGCTCGATTTGATCTGTGACCCTCCATTCGTGTTTAGGAGAAGATGGACGCGCGTGATGGCTCAAACCCTATTTTTGGCTTTCAAAGCCGCGCGACCATGCTCTTTTGGGCGGACGGTTTTGTTGTAACCAACCACGGTTGGCTTTGACCGATTGGCCAAGTGTGTAGGCGGTCACATGGTGATTGTGTCGACATGCTCTGGGCCCTTTGAGTCTACATCTACACCCTCCATCTATACCTGCGAAGATGGGTGGTTGAGACCGTTTTGCGACACAGGTAATATGCCGCAAACCCTAATTTAGGGTGTTCCGCCCAGAATGCTTGGTATGGACGGTTTCTTGGCAAGCGAAGGCCAATGGTCGACCATGCGGGTCGGCCGTGTGTATTCCATACACCGCTTGGGGGTGATGGAATTGATCCGTGGTCATCCAATCATGCTTGTGGAGTTGGATGACTGCGATCAGATCATATTTGGCAGGCTAAGGCCGTGTGTATTCCATACCTGCTTGGGGGTGATGGAATTGATATGTGGTCACCCAATCATGCTTATGGAGTTGGATGACTCGCATCGGATCATATCAGGAGACCTTGTCTGGTCAAGTCCGGATGCTCAATCGGGCTAATATAACACACCGAGAGGGGCTCAATCGGGCTAATATAACACACCGAGAGGGGCTCGGGCTAATATAACACACCGAGCATCGGCACATGACGGGTATTTCGTACATGGTTTCATTATAGTGCTTGGAGGTTCGTGTTACTCTATATATGAGTAACACTCGGTCTCATGCCACATCGATAATGATTCATTATAGTGCTTGGAGGTTCATGTTATTCTATAAGAGTAACACTCGGTCGTCATGCCTGTTCGATAATGAGTACAGGAAATACAAGGTGATATGAAATTCACAAGAAGGGATTGTTGCTACATGATCCATTCTTGGTGAATTAAGTGAGGAATATCCAACACTTATAAATGGCTTTATCTTTTACAAGATGTCACCGCATGATTTTTCCGGGTTTTTTTACAAATTTAACCTTGAACGAAAATCCACCATCAACACCAGGCATGATATGCCTTGGCCGATCGGGTTAGGGAATAGATGGGTCCACGGTGGTCATCTTTGGTATGACCGGACCGCTTAATCTAATCTTGGACCCTCCATTCATCTTAGGAGAAGATGGACGCCGTGATGCTCAAAACCCTAATTTTGGGTTTCAAAGCCGTGCGTCATCTCTTGTTTGGGCGACGATTTTGTCACGACCAAACATGGTTGGTCTTGACCGATTGGTAAAGTGTGTAGGCGGGCCCACGGTGATCGTGTTGACATGCTCTGGGCCCTTTGAATCTACATCTACACCCTCCATCTATACCGCGAAGATGGATGGTTGAGATTGTTTTGCGACACATGTAATATGCCGCAAACCCTAATTTAGGGTTTTTCATCCATAATGCTTAGTATGAACGTTTTTGGCAAGCTAGGCCAATGGCCGACCGTGCGGGGTCGGCAGTGGGTATTCCATACCTTGGGGGTGATGGAATTGATCCGGGTCATCCAATCATGCTTGTGGAGTTGGATGATCGCGATCATATCAGGGACCGATATCTGATCGGTCAGGTCGCTCAATCGGGCTAGTATAACACACCGAGAGGGGCTCAATCGGGCTAGTATAACACACCGAGAGTCGCCATACGGGTATTTCGTACATGGTTTCATTATAATGCTTGGAGGTTCGTCTTTGCTTTCTGTAAGAGTAACACTCGACCGTCATGCCGCACCGATAATGAGTACAGAAATACAAGGCCGATTGCGCATTAATTAATTAATGCTAGAAATTCACAGGTATATGGGATTGTTGCTACATGCTCCAACCTGGATGAATTTCGTGTATTCACTGAGAATGGGATTGTTGCCACATGCTCCATTCTTGGTGAATTAAGTGAGGAGTATCCAACACTTATTAATGGCTTTATCTTTTACAAGATGTCGTAGCATAATTTTTAAGTTTTTTTTTACAACTTTAACCTTAAATGGAAATCCACCATCAACAATAAGTCCCCCGCCTAACACATAATGGTTACACTATTGTGGGGTAGGCATGAGATGGTGACAAATTTTGTACATTGAAATAACCAAGCTAAGGTGAATGTATATTTACTAGGATAGGCCGACATCGTCGGGCGTTGCCCTGAACCGGTTGGTCCCGATCGGGTTGTGAAGGAAGTAGGACTTGATCTGGTGAGTCGCTTTGGTTCCCCTTGTGTATATCCGAGCTTGGTCCCTTCCTTGGGTTAGGTGTACTCCCACACAGCTTTCCTCAGATGTATCTGATAAGCCTCGTTGATTGTTATCCCGAATTGGTAGCCTTTATAGGTGGTAAGTAAAGACTTCTTTTCTACTGGGATTCTTTCAACTTGCGATATTATAAAGAATCATCTCCACAGTCATTTATTCTATATCTCGTCTTGCTCCGCACTTATTTGATCTCCGATTAATCGATCGATTGATTGATTGATGATTTTTCTTTTGCGCTCATAACCTCTTCTCCTTTGCGTTTATCATGGAAGCGGTGGACGATCATTCAGCCGCTTCTCCGAAAAAGAAGCTTGAAGTTGACAAGCCCGAAACCCATGTGCATGAAGAAGTAATGGCTAAGATTGATCTTCCACTTCGTGAAGTCGGCCGTGCTATACTGGGGATGTCTATCCTGTACTGCGTATTGCCGGGGGGCGATCCGTGCGCTTCAGTGCGATTGACATGGAGGAGCGGCGGAGGCGCGAGGAAGCGTGCAAGTACTTGTAAGCGCAAGGGCAGAGAGATATGTTGTGGTTGAAGAGGCGGAGAGTTGAGCATAAACATCCTCTCGATCGAAGATAAGTGTGATTACCCGATCCAGACGGCGTGATAATTCTTGACTCCGGCACGAGAGGAACCCGAACATCGAAAACAATTGGTACGGCTCCTAATGTTGATGCGCTCTTTAATGCTCCCGTGATAATGTTGGGATGGAGTGTCTTTCTTTGCGGAGACGGCCCGATGCGAAGTTGAGGTAGATTCGAAGGAGGAGCATCAACAGTGATGGCGCCGAGCGGTAACTTGACAGTGGTGCGGCGATGTCGATCCTCTTGACGACTAAAACCTCTTTTCTTCTTTTTTTTCTTTTTTCGCTTTCCAAGTATATTCCGTACATTTGAACATCTTCCTTGTATTCAAATGGCAAATTGAGTTCACGGTTTTTCTTCTACTTGATTGTTTGAATAAAGGGTTTTTTTTTATAACCTTTTGTCAAGGCTGCAATTGAAATTTCTCAGGCGCAAGGGTGCGCCTTTACACATAACTCTTTGTGATAAAAGAAATAATGCCATAATGAAATATCCACGGACTGTGTTCCGATGCAAGATCCTCCCGTCTTTTCTTTGGGCAGATGGCTCATATCGTTTTCCTTTTGTGCATACGTTGTGTTTCCTTCTTCTCATGAGATGTTTGCCTAAGGTTTCCTTCCTTGCTCTAATGGGTTGATTTAGGCTGACTCAGGACCTTTCGTTTTTTAGGGGTAGAGAGGTTCTCAGTGGAAATAATGTTTCAATTAAATTGAAAATTGAAAATTGAAAGTCCTAACTATGAATGCAAGTATTGCAATCATTTTTCGGGAATTACAAGTATGACATGAAATTGTAAAAGGAAACATTGGAAAGAATAGCACAAGCGTTTTAAAAGGTGGAGGACGTTGGAAAGTGGTAGCACGGCGCCTTAAGTTCGGTAGGGTTTGAGTCATTGTGAGTGAATTGTTACGCCTTCTAGTTTATCAACGTTGATGAGCTTGCGATAACCGCCTAGGATAACATCTCGCTACAGTGTACGGTTCCTCTTCTCTTTCGATGGGTGAGTCAGTGGAGTGATCATTTTCACCGTCATGCTCCCAACCTTGAATGTAGTCGTCTTCGTCACCAGTCTCCAATTCCAAATGGGTTTGGACGTGCGAGATACTTGGACCTTGGCCTTATCTTCTTTGACCAAGACAGCCTCTACGCTCTTGATAAAACATTTGAAAGGGCCGGCTTCCCATTCACATCTCCTAGTCGGGGTTGGTTTGTTGGTTGGAGCCAGTCCCCAGGACTTGTCAGAATGAGGGGCGGTAGGTTGCAAAGAGAGTTGCGCGATGAGATTTACTTGAGATCGGAACCTTTCAATGTATCTTGTGCTCTATCCGGGAAGTCGTGTCACGTTGGAAAGTTCTTTGGTGTGGTACCGAGCATACCATCGAGTCCGAAGGCGTGTTGGAGATTCTTTCAGTATCGAAACCGTAGAGGACAGCTTTCTAGTATTGCTTTGTTGTCGTGCATCCAAGGGCGTCCCGGGATCATGTCGTAGTTGGGGTGATCTTTGACTATGTAGAACTTTGCTTGTGTCGAGGCATCACCCAATTTGACTTCCAGATCAATATATCCGTATGTATCTCTCGAGCTATCCTTCGAATCTTTAACCACAATTGGGTAACGAGTAGCTTCTCGCTTTGAAATCTTTGCCGCTCTCAAGGTCTTGACAGTAATGATGTTAAATTCGGATGCCGTATCAATCAACGCGCTTATCGAACTCAAAGATCTCTCAAACGAGTGACGAGTTAGGAGTCCCGTTTCCTTTGCTCGCGTCCTTGAGGAAAGATCGGGGTTCTTGGACCGCCATACGGATACAAACGCCGCGACACAACGTGGTTGAGGGCCGTAAATATATCTTGACGCTGCCCTTTGAGAAGTACAAGATTTCACACAAGTGCTCCATCATAGATTGTACAGGTCTTGCGAATAGAATCCCCGTAAATCATGCAGTTCCTCATGGGGAGAGGGTCTCTACGAACACCTTCGTTTCAAGTTGGAGTTCCCATGTCTCTATCTTTTCCCGAATATTTGTTTCAACTTTGTTACAATCTTTGGTTGGATGATGTACGAACATGTGGTAGCAACGGTATTTGGGATCTGCCATGTCTTTCTCGGTTGGAGGACGCTTGATAGGAGGCGGCTTGACGGGCATCGTCTTGGATCCATGCTTCCAAGAGTTCTATCACTTCATTCATGGGGAAAGGAAAACCTCGTATCTTCGGGTGTCTTGTGCAGGGAGCTTTGTCCGCTCCTTTCCGAGACGAAGTCTTGTGTGCCGGGATGTCCGCTTGGTTTGTTGTTCCGTCACCGGAGCTTTCCTTTCTCTCTCCTCGCCCACTACACTCACGGAAGGACCCAGTGTTGTATTGCTTGTTCGTGAGGCGCCTGCTCCTCGACTTTCACGTGAATCTTCACTTCGAACGACTACGGTTCTTTCTAGCAACGCTGGTGCGATTATTCTGAACGCTTGCGCTTCATGGAGTTCGAGAACGTTTGAAAGCCCAGATTCTCTAACAGAGCGCGGTATATGGGTATCATCCCGTTGATGCACAACTCCACCAATTGTCGTTCGGTGACGTTCGGTCGTGACAATCCAACGCTTGGGTTTCAACCTTTTGACGAAGTCGTTAGGATGCTCGTTGTTCATGAAGAATTCTTCCTAGATCTGAAAAGGTAATTTGTTGAGACACGAAGAAATACTTTCGTAGAAAGCACTCGACCATCTCTCTCCAATTGGATATGCCGTTAGGCGCGATGTTGTTGTACTGTGTACGCCCTCCGTAAGTGATTTCGAGAATTCTTTTAGGCGCGAGAACATGATTGTATTCATGCTCCCCAAGGATTCCAAAATCGAGAGACGTGTTCACGAGCATTGCAGCACCGTCGTAGAGAGGAGAACTCGGGAGAGGTGTAACCTCTTGGAAGAGGAATTCGTTGTACATCTTGAGGGTACGGTGGCTGATGTTGGTGTACATCCGTTCGGTCCCCTTTTCCTCGATTTTGGAGAAGTCGTTCCAGATCCTCACGTGTAATGAAGTTAGAAGGTTGGTCCCTCTCCCTTTGGCACTCAGGAGCAATACAAGTTTCTTCATTCGTGTGGATTCGAGTGGAAACGCCTGCTCCGGGTGTATTGAATGCATCTCTTGTCGACTCCAAGGGTTGTCGTGAATCTCGCGGCAATCGTTCGGTCAAAGTTTTAAGGAAAGTGAGTACCTCTTTTCGAGTTGCGGCCATATCCGTTTGAGTCTTAGCAAGAACTTCTGTTTCTCCATCAAGTCCGGCCCAATGGTAATAGACGGTGTCCCTCCTCTTGTGCCTCCGGCTCCTCGTCCCGATGAAGGAGTGAAAGTTGTTGCTCACGGTGACTACCGGAGGTGTTACACTTGAGGTGATGCCGGATTTGCGGCTGCTCCGCTCTAGTGATGGGAGGTGTTACACTTATTGGAACATTTCCTACTACGCTCGGGTGCCGATGGTAGAAGTGACGGCTCCACGAGATGTATTGACCACGGTAGCTCCACCGACAGTACTTCGACACCGTGGATTGTTATCCACACCGGCTCCATCAAATTGATTGCCGACCTGCACCTTAATTCCACCATCTTGAAATGAATTGTTGATTGAATTGATTCTAAGATCTACCCTTTTGAAATTGATGAAATTGAATCGAAATAGAAGAAATTGACCTTACAACCGAGAGATTAACCTCCCACTATGGTCGCCAATTGTTTATGGGTGAAAACTACTCCTGCAGAATTTGGTAATTTGGGGTGTGGATGAGGAATGAATTTAAACCTTAAACAAATGCACTTTGCGCGGTGAGTGCTTGTAGATTCGAGAGATCAATGCATGCAAGTCCGGCCTAAACCAAGAAATGGCCGTTCAGACTTGTTTCGGTCACAAAGTGAAGGAGATGGGGTTGATCTTAGGTAGGGAAGCGAAGAAGGTGTTGAGATTGTGAAGGTGTAGACTTGCTTATGACTTGTAACAGGAAAGTGAACAAGCTTACGATTGGTGTAAGCGAGGCTTCAGGTGTTTTCTTGTTTTTTTTTCTCTGTTGTTTGGAAATAGGGCGGAGAACCTATTTATACAAGTGTTGATGGTGGATTTTCGTTCAAGGTTAAATTTGTAAAAAAACCAGAAAAATCATGCGCTGACATCTTGTAAAAGATAAAGCCATTTATAAGTGTTGGATATTCCCTCACTTAATTCACCAAGAATGGATCATGTAGCAACAATCCCTTCTTGTGAATTTCATATCAGCCTTGTATTTCCTGTACTCATTATCAGTGTGGCATGACGACTGAGTGTTACTCTTATAGAATAACATGAACCTCCAAGCACTATAATGAATCATTATCAGTGTGGCATGAGACTGAGTGTTACTCATATATAGAGTAACACGAACCTCCAAGCACTATAATGAAACCATGTACGAAATACCCGTACAGGCTGATGCTCGGTGTGTTATATTAGCCCGAGCCCCTCTCGGTGTGTGTTATATTAGCCCGATTGAGCCCCTCTCGGTGTGTTATATTAGCCCGATTGAGCATCCGGACTTGGATCAGTATCGGTCTCCGGATATGATCTCGATTGCGATCATCCAACTCCATAAGCATGATTGGGTGACCACAGATCAATTCCATCACCCTAAGCATGGTATGGAATACCCACGGCCTTAGCTTGCCAGATATGATCTGATTGCAGTCATCCAACTCCATAAGCATGATTGGGTGACCACAGATCAATTCCATCACCCTAAGCATGGTATGGAATACCCACGGCCTTAGCTTGCGGATATGATCTCGATCGCAGTCATCCAACTCCACAAGCATGATTGGATGACCACGGATCAATTCCATCACCCCCAAGTATGGAATACACACGGCCGACCCGCATGGTCGACCATTGGCCTTTGCTTGCCAAGAAACCGTCCATACCAAGCATTATGGGCGGAAAACCCTAAATTAGGGTTTGCGGCATATTACATGTGCCTTGTGGCGGTCTCAACCATCCATCTTCGCAGGTATAGATGGAGGGTGTAGATGCAGACTCAAAGGGCCCGGAGCATGTCGACACGATCACCGTGTGACCGCCTACACACTTGACCAATCGGTCAAAGCCAACCATGGTTGTTTACAACAAATTCGGCCCGCCCAAAAGAGCATGGTCGCGCGGCTTTAAAAGCCAAAATTAGGGTTTCAAGTCATCACGCGCGTCCATCTTCTCCCGGCACGAATGGAGGGTCACGGATTGGATTAACCAAGGCCGGTCATACCAAAGCATGACCACCGTGGGCCCATCTACCTCCTTCTTGCGGTCGGCCAAGGCATACCATGCCCGGCTAATCCAAAACGCCCGACCAAACTCACGCGGTTACATCTCCCAAATCCTAACCGATCTCGACCAGCTCAACTTCACCGGATGATTCGAGTGGCTTAGATCACGTTTTCATGGGATAATCGTATAGGTGTGAACACTAGCCTACCACCTACACGCTGGTATGATCGACCAAGACCGACCAAGATGGGTCGTCTTAGAACGCACGCCCAAACTTGGGATGTCATGCGGTTTCCAACTCCTTTGCGGCAAGGGATTTCTGCCGCAAACCGATCTCAACCACTCCTCTTTGACGGACAAATTGAGTGGCCTAGATTGCATCTCCATGAGACGGTGAGACATGGACGTGTACACCATCATGCCGTCAACACGCATGTATGGTCGGTCCTCCACAAAATCCTTCCCATGCTTGGTTTTGACCAAGTCAAGAGTGATGCTTGCGCACCTCTTTAAAAACCCCCGATTTCATCAACGGTCGCAGATGAGTGTCTCAAACATCATCTCATCCGTCCGACTTCACCAGACTTGGTTATACAACCCGGTCGGGAGTTATTTGGTTAGTGAGGAGTCATTACCCATCACTTTACCACACCGTAATGCAAAGACTCGCATAAAATACACACGATACTTCACAAGTATCGACTTTCCAATAACGCAGTTATTCAATTCAGCATTACATGCTATCTTTCGTGGATCCACGATCCACATTCCGCACATCAATCATGTCACAAATCGGGGATACTTACCGGGGTATTGGTCTGGCGGTTTACGGCGTGCGGCGTGCAACGCGCCATCACAAGAACGTGTTAGGAAGTCATGGACGGTTAGAGATGAACAGGAAAAGTGGGCAAGATGGGTCGGGTGTTACCGACACACAACTCCACTACTCCATCATTCCACTACCTCCACTTCCCACGAGAAACGTGAATGAGGCTCAATGACTTGTATAAATAGGTCTCCGCCCTATTTCCAACAACAAGAAACGGCGTAACAACACAAGTTCGATCGACGTAAAACCAAGTGTATTCAAACACTCAGAGCACGCTTTGCATCAACCGTAAGCTTGCTCATCTTTCTTATAAGTCATAAGCAAGCCAACACCTTCACAATCTCAACACCTTCTTCGCTTCCCTCCCTAAGATCAACCCCATCTCCTTCACTTTGTGACCGAAACAAGTCCGGAACGGCCATTTCTTGGTTTAGGCCGGACTTGCATGTGATTGATCTCTCGAATCTACAAGCACTCACCGCATGTGATGCATTTGTTGAAGGTTTAGATTCATTCCTCATCCACACCCCAAATTACCAAATTCAGCAGAGTAGTTTTCACCCATCAACAATTGGCGACCACAAAGGAGATTGATCTCTCGGTTACAAAAATTGAATTCTCAATTCTTCGGTTTTCGTGTCACGATGTATCTTCACCCGGAGTCCGCAAGTGGTTCAGATATCATGGGAAGCATAGCTGGAACGTTGGAGGATGTCTTGGCGAATCAAGCCGGTAGCACCGTAAGGCGAGAGCGAGACATTTCGCCTTTGAATGACATAGCAAAGACAATTACAAGAAGGATGCATCCACTCGCAAGAAACGGTGAATCCTCAGCTGGGGATCACACCTTTACCAGGGGAGAAACAAAAAGAGCGCGTAATCGCGGGGGACTCGGGGAAAGATGAACAACAGGGTCTGGTCGACGATGAGAATCCGAGACAACTCCACGGGAGAAGAGACTTGTCCGGAGCACTACAATGTCTCGCGGATAAAGAAAGGGAGCCGCAGCCTATGGAACCGTGTTAGAAGATTTATATCTCAAAACCTCGCTCAAGCTCCTAAGACACGTTTCGACCCGCATCAACCTTTCAACTGAGTGAAGAAATGCTTGAGGAAGGAGAAATCAATCAGGAAATGCCTGAATACAGAGGATGGGAGCGTTCAATCCGGTCACTCAGTAGTGACATTACGACACCTTCCACATCCCTCTACCTAGGCAAGCGATCCGCAGATATGATGGCACTCACAAATCTCCCAACTTCATCTCCTATTCCACATCAAGGCCACGGAGAGACATTGCAACGCCCGCTAACGCAGGAAAAGCTAGACTCAAGGTACTTACATTTCCCCTTCCCAGTGAAGAAGATCCTGTAGCTACTAGAGATGTGGGTGCGAAATGGAGAGTTGAAGCTACCCCATGACGGCGCCCACCTCATCGATCAACAAGTAATGGATCCGAGGTACTGTCATTACCATCGGTTCCTTCATCACCCCACCAGTGAATGCAACGCTTTGAAGCGCATTGTTCGTGAGAAGCTCGGTTCGAGAGATAGCTTGCGGAGGATTTTCTTAGAGAGGCTACTCCGGTCCGAGACATGGTGAGGCTTCAAAAGGCAAGTAAGTTTTACTCAACAACTTTACAAGAAAGATAGTTTAGAATTCACGGGGACTTAGCATCCCGCACGTGGAGAAAGAGGCTCTGATCAAACGCCATGTTTGTTTCCATTCGTACCTCCCTTTTACATAACATTTGCAACTTCATATATGTGCAATCATTCATGACCAAGATGCAAACCTCATTTAACATAATCTCTTTCAAAAAGTTTGTTCACAAAACTATCTCAAAATAAGCCAATTCAATTACCTATTCAAAACCTAAGTCAAGAAAATCCTCACTATCACTCAAAAACATCTAAAAGGAAAAACAAGTCGGTAGCTACAATCTTTCAAGGGAAGTCCTTCAACAAAGAACTCGTCCTTCTCGGGCAAGAGAGGCTTTCATCCTTTGGAGTACGGCTGTTTCAGCTCCAGTTCTTTAGACAACCTCTCAACCTCTTCTTCCCGACGAGCAACACGGTCGCGGAAGGGACTTCATCATGTAGTTTCGGAGCTCCCTGAATCTCGGAGAACCCTTTGGAGAACCAGGGAGCATTGAAGCTGTACTGCGCAAACACTTCCAGATGGCACCTCCAATCTTCAATCACCTCTTCGGAAACTGTTCCACCAGTCGCAGCGCTCATCCCCTGGATAGAAACTAAAGCTTCTTGGACGCGGTTGACCAATGCAAGACGACTCTTGAGCTTCGTGGTGGTAGCAATATGGCCGTGTTTCTTCCAGTTGCCGTGTACAACTTTTCAAATCGAACCCGCACATCGAATCCACCAACCAACACATGACCTGGATAAAGGATGAAAAGGAGGATCGAACAAAGCCCGGTGCCGCATCACTGCAATTCGGCGACCGCGGAGTCTTGTCGATTGCAGGAGGCCTTTCGAAGAAGTCACCACAATAGCCATATGGTCCGAGCACTGTTCAGATGGATGCCAAGGGAGCCGTCTCAACTCCAACTCAAAGTACCACGTGCACGAATCCCACAATGATGAAACAACGTCCAAGGTATTCCATGGCCCGACAACAACCACTACGGACAAACCATGTAAACCACGCTTGGGGATCGAGGCTCGGCATGAAGTTCCTTCACCGTCACCAAGGACTTCTTCAACATGAGAAAGATGGTGGTCAAGAATCATGGATTCGCAAGGGTAATCGAACCGAAGAGGAAGCCACTTCAACGCTCCCTCCCAAAGACAGGTCGCTTCAATGGTCTATTCAAGAGCCGCCGCAACGCTTCTCCGAGACCCACGTTCGCCAGAATCCTTCTTCAACACTCTCTCCAGACCCACCTCAACGGTCGCATCGTAAACCACTTTAACCTCCTCTCGACACGTCTCAACACTCAAGCTGCATCAATAATATGTCGCTCCGGTCAAGTTATCTTTGATGTACTCATTGCTCAACATACGTCTCATCCATCCTTCATAAGGGCCCGGCGGAGCATGAAAACCTAAAAGTCGATAGGAGAAGAGTTATCTTGTGGGATGATATTTCCCATATAGTTGAAAAGGCGCGGTGAACAACTCATCATCAATGTTCGGCATATCTTTGAAGCTTTCAACACCTCCCCGACTTGGCACCGCATTATCTTGAAGACATATCGTGAAGTTCTTTTCTACCGCAATGAAATAAAAGATGAGAAGTTAGAACTTGTATAAAAGCATATGAGAAGTGTAGTCACACACGGCAAGACACAACTCACACAATGGCCGGTCCAAACATCATACAAGTTTTGGTGGTACAAATTTCAAGTTCTCCAGATAACTTTCAAGTCATCTGCATTGATTTCAAGACCGGTGCAAGTTTCGATCACAGTACAAATTTCAAGTTCTCCAAAGATAACTTTCAAGTCGGTATAAGTTTCAAATTTCAGTCAAGCATATGTGAATAAGACCCACGTTCCCAAGCATACACGGCGGGCCGCATTCATCCGCATACATCACAACACAATTTTCTTTAATCATGGGAATTGTGTCTACGGGATTCAAGCTAGATGGCGGAAAAAGCTAAGCATGCACATGTCTTACAAAAGTGTTTACCTAACAAACTAGGGTTTTTTACTAAAAAAAAAAAAAAAAAAAAAAAAAGAAGGAGCGGAACTTACCTCGGGCGCGCAAGTAGTGATTCCAAAGAACGGCAGACGGTAGCAGCTCGAAGGCAACAGCGGCGGCAAGAACCGACGAGCGGTGAAGACCCGGAGCTGCTTCGACAATAAAAAAAAAAAAAAAAAACTCGTGAGAAAAAGGAGAAGGATCTTGTCTTTTTATAAACAAAAATTAGAAGAATCCCAAAGAGAAGAAGGATTCCTCCCTTATTTGGTTTCCTCTTTTGATTCAAATACCCAAAGAAGGAAACAGGCTCCACCAAAGGATCCCATACAAGCGTGACGGCGTGGGAAATTAGCGGTCGGCCGGGCACTCTCCCTGTAAACTCCTTTTATCCTGTCTTTCTCACATATGTATGTCACCATCTCATGCCTACCACACAATAGTGTAACCATTGTGTGCTAGGCAGGGGACTTAATGTTGATGGTGGATTTTCGTTCAAGGTTAAATTTGTAAAAAAAACCAGAAAAATCATGCGCTGACATCTTGTAAAAGATAAAGCCATTTATAAGTGTTGGATATTCCCTCACTTAATTCACCAAGAATGGATCATGTAGCAACAATCCCTTCTTGTGAATTTCATATCAGCCTTGTATTTCTGTACTCATTATCGAGTGTGGCATGACGAACGAGTGTTACTCTTATAGAATAACATGAACCTCCAAGCACTATAATGAATCATTATCGATGTGGCATGAGACCTAGTGTTACTCATATATAGAGTAACACGAACCTCCAAGCACTATAATGAAACCATGTACGAAATACCCGTACAAAAATGATGCTCGGTGTGTTATATTAGCCCGAGCCCCTCTCGGTGTGTTATATTAGCCCGATTGAGCCCCTCTCGGTGTGTTATATTAGCCCGATTGAGCATCCGGACTTGACTGTATCAGTCTCCGGATATGATCTGATTGCAGTCATCCAACTCCATAAGCATGATTGGGTGACCACAGATCAATTCCATCACCCTAAGCATGCACTACACCAAATTCCTGGATTAGTAACAAGAATTACGTAACGGCTTATGGGCCGTTACAAATTTCGTTACAAATGGCGTTACAAAAAAATTCAGTGAAGCAGTCAAGCCAGTTACTAAATTTTAAAAAATTAAATATGAGGCCAAGCCCGTTACATGAAATTTTTATAGGCGTGCCACTCACACGCTTGGTCACACTTGGGTCGCAATGTGCATGTTCTCGCGTGTGCCATTTACTCCGTGTGCCATATTTGTTTCCACCCAATTTCGGTTGAACTAGAGGATTTTTCCTCCCCCTACTTAGGTCTTTCCTCTTCCTTATCGACCATTCCTTTTCTTTTTCTTGTTCATTTCTCCTCTCCTCCCAAACTTCATTCCTTCTCCCAAAACCTAGAGCGACGGCAAAGGATTGAGAGAAAGTTCTTTAGCAAATCTGATTTTTCTTGAGCAATCGATTATCGGCATCGAAGTATGTAAAGGGTTGAGAGATTGTTCGAGAAAGATTTGGAAATCGACTGAAAACATAGATCTAGGGTTTCTGTTAGAGATAAAATCTGGTTTATTGGGTTTAGTTTTGCTTGAATTATCTCTTACTATGCAAAGGTTTGATTTCTATTTATCTCGATTTTATCTATTGATTTTTGGGGGGATCGATTTCATCTATTGATTTTTTGGATGAAAGTGTTTTGAGAGTTTTATCTCGTTGATTTTTAGGATTTCGATTTTGTAATGCGGTTGATGCCGGTTCAACGATGTTTGCTTATTGATATGTATATTAAGGTTTGATTATTGGGTTGTTTTGTTCAACTAATTTTATGTAAATCCTGGCTTTTGTATGACTTAATGGATATTCCTAATATTTGTTTTGATTGTTGAAATGCTTTAATTGAAGATTTTTATCTGTTTATGATGAGTTTCTAAGATTATTCCATAGGTTTAGTTTTGAATTGAAAAGAGTTGTATAAGTTTCATCTGTGCTTTTTTAAAAAATGTAATTGTTTAAGATGTTTCATCTGGATATTCCTTATGTATCTTTAAACATAAAAGTTTGGAGTATTTATGTTTGCTCATGTGTTTTTATGCTATTTCTGGAGGTGGAAGATCCAATCTGAGATTTCATAAGGAGTTACTGCAGCTGCTATTACTGAGGACCTGCCTTATTGTAGGTACATTGAAAGAGGTATACAAATGATTCTTACTAATTTTGAACCTTGAATAAGAAGCTGAAATGTTCTGAGGGTTAGTGGTAGTTTATTTTGGTGCTACCAGTTCACTTAATATCCGTGTTTACGATTCTTTATATCCAACTATACAAAGATATAGCACTTAGTTGGAATAGCTTTTTGTTGATGTAATGTAAGTTCAGCCTTTTAGTGGACACAGAGGTAATACATGGTCGTGAGAGATATTTGATGTGTCAGGGCCTAAAGCTAGCATCGTTAAGAGGGTTTCTTGGGTGCGGTGGAATCAACCAAGTACCAAGTTGGTTCCTAATCTTGGAACCTAGACTACAAGCAATAGTTAGGGACATTTTCTTAACTACTTTGTCATTATATATGTACGCTGAGATTGTTGATAGTTTAGTTTCACATTTGCAGGTGGGAAAATCCTTCGATGGACTGGGCATCAACTGGGGACCCATATGCCAATGTTGGCGACGCTGCACTTAGCTTCGAAAGTGAAGAAGCCTGCAAAATTCTTTCATGAGAAACATGGATTGGAGTATGTGGTATGTTTTGTTACTACTTGTTTTTCGAAACTAAAAAAGTCATGGAGGTTGTAACTTCTTAATTATCTACTATATTTTCCTTCTCTAGTAGAAGAGATTTTCTTGTATGATTAGTGGGAAATGACTACCTTTGTTTGCTCCGCACTTAATTATTTGACTACGTATTTGCAAATCTATAGAGCTTCTCCATTAAGGTAGTAGATTCCATTGTTTGTATGGTGCAAAACATATAATAAGTCCTTAAGATTGTCTGTTGGTCAAGATTCAACAATAGGTAGAAGTTTTGGAACCTCTGAATTGTTATGATATCTTATCGTAGTATGTATATATTATCGGTGTACAAAAATGTATAGTTATTTTCCCATTTTGTCATATTCATTTATGCACCTGAAAATGTAATACCTTCCATATCTTCTGCACTTATGAGATAAATAAGTAGTATGTCAAAGCGAAAGATAGGTCTTACATTGTATGGATTCATCATGCACTTCAGTTGTAGAGCTGTTACAGAACATGGTGATAAATAGCCTGCCATCTAGAGGGTCTTCTGGTGTTAAGTGAATCTATTGCCGTCTTCATCTTGTTCTGGTGGTTATACAGTCTTTGAGTGAATTTAGAAGTAATGCATGATAACTCAGCGGTGGCATTATAAATCAATAAATCTTGATCTTCACTGCGCGCATCTTTCTGTAAAATACTTGTCAATGTATCAGTACGTCTATATATTTTCCCCGACATGTCGCATGATAACTCAGAGGTGGCATTAGAAACGAATAAAGCTTGGTTTTCTATTTAAGTATGGATGGGTTAGGATTTAGGCAAGTAAGTTTTCTTCAGTATCTAATTCAAAAGCCCTTGGTCTGTGTGTTTCGATTCTAGGTGTTGCCAGTTCAATTAACTTTGACATTGTAGCCTGATGAGCAATGGACTGGAGCAGAAGGAGATACAACTATGATGGAGATAATTGTTATCATTAATTGAAGCCAAGCGTTCTTGTTTTCATCGGGGTAATTCAAGTGTGAGATCTTGTGTGGAATCACAAGATGAGTGTGTAAAATGAGGATCAGTGCTTGGTTACGAGAAAGCTTCGAGGTAACTATTACTTATCTGCCTTATCGTTTATGATTGATTGTTGAGTATCTCACGCTTATGAGTAATGACTTGGAAATGCACGACTACTTGTGTCCTATTGTTGGTCCACAGCAATAACTATGTGATGCTTGCAGACCGGATAGTGGGTATTGCAAGTTCACTCATTGTCTATTCTGATTCTTAATACCTCTTTTTTTCTTTTTTTCTTGTATGTCTGGTAGGTCAATCGTGTTGAATTTTTACTCGCCAAATCTTTTCTACATCGAGATATTAAGCCAGATAATCTTCTCATGGGGCTTGGAAGGTGTGCAAATCAGGTTTGTGTCTTTACTTTGTAATACTTTTGTCCATTCTCCAGCAAATGCTCAAGATAAGTTTTTTGATGCAATAACTTGACAGGAACTGCTCGGTATGCAAGCATGAATACTCACCTCATAGCAAGGTACAAAGAAGAGTGTACTCATCGAGTGAATACAGCGGGGTTATGAATGCACTGAAGTTGCCGAGAACAAGCTCTTTCGCTTCATCCAAAACTGCAATCAAAATGGATAGCCATAGGTGAGGATGCTCAAAAGAATCTAAATAGGTAATTGAGTGATTTTATTGGTGATTTTTGCAATCTTACTTTTTTGTGCATTTTCTTTGCATAGTGCAAATTGGTTTTCTATATATACATCATGCCTGTCTTTGCTTACCTGCAGTTTATATGTTTCTTTTAGAGATTTGATAGTCCACGAAGTAATGTTTCTGCATTGTCCAACACTTAACTGCAGGGATGTGTGGGGCCATACTATCCAATCTCCATTGCTTGGTTTTCTGACTGTAGGTCTGTTTTGATTTTGCAGTTGGAAGAAAGAATGTAGGTTACAATGCTAATACGTCTCCATAATGCTGGAAAGAAAGATAAGATCATGTTATCTTTGTAAGTTTGTAAATAGCATCTGCTTATAGTGGTTTATGTTAGAAGAATTTGTGAACTTAGGAAGTTTCCAAAGTTTCTTATGAACTGAACTTAAGAACTTGATACTTAGCAAAAAAAAATAATTGTACTTAGAAAAATCTATTTCCTTTTTCTGATATGAATTGGATGAATGTTATGAATTGAATGAATTATGAAACTATTGCTGAGTGTGGATGATGAATGCAAAGGTGTATGAAGTTCGGCTTGTTTCCGGCAGAAAATAACCTGCCAGTAATATTGACCTGGTCAAAATTGGTCGATATTGACCAATTTTGACTAGGTCAATGTTGACTGGCAGTAATTTTTTTTGCTGTTACAAAAAAGTTCGTAAATTTGGCCCGAGTTTTATTATTAAAGCGTTGTTACAAAAAAATCGTAACGCCCGAGTCACATAACGTGGCACAATAGTAACGGCTTACAGCTGTTACGAGAGCCGTTACAACCAAAATTCGTAACGGCCCCATTGCCGTTACAAAAAAAAAATGTAACACCCACTTTTGCAACAGGCAAGAGCCGTTACAACCCGCTTTAGTAACTGGCTCAGCTCGTTGCAAATCCTTAATTTGGTGTAGTGATGGTATGGAATACCCACGGCCTTAGCTTGCCGAGATATGATCTGATTGCAGTCATCCAACTCCATAAGCATGATTGGGTGACCACAGATCAATTCCATCACCCTAAGCATGGTATGGAATACCCACGGCCTTAGCTTGCCGATATGATTCGATCGCAGTCATCCAACTCCACAAGCATGATTGGATGACCACAGATCAATTCCATCACCCCAAGCGTGTATGGAATACACACGGCCGACCCGCATGGTCGACCATTGGCCTTTGCTTGCCAAGAAACCGTCCATACCAAGCATTATGGGCGGAAAACCTAATTAGGGTTTGCGGCATATTACATGTGCCGCAAAACGGTCTCAACCATCCATCTTCGCAGGTATAGATGGAGGGTGTAGATGCAGACTCAAAGGGCCCGGAGCATGTCGACACGATCACCGTGTGACCGCCTACACACTTGACCAATCGGTCAAAGCCAACCATGGTTGTTTACAACAAATTCGTCCGCCCAAAAGAGCATGGTCGCGCGGCTTTAAAAGCCAAAATTAGGGTTTCAAGTCATCACGCGCGTCCATCTTCTCTCGGTGCACGAATGGAGGGTCACAGATTGGATTAACCAAGGCCGGTCATACCAAAGATGACCACCGTGGGCCCATCTACCTCCTCTTGCGGTCGGCCAAGGCATACCATGCCCGGCTAATCCAAAACGCCCGACCAAACTCACGCGGTTACATCTCCCAAATCCTAAACTGATCTCGACCGCTCAACTTCACCGGATGATTCGAGTGGCTTAGATCACGTTTTCATGGGATAATCAGGTATAGGTGTGAACACTAGCCTACCACCTACACGCTGGTATGATCGACCAAGACCGACCAAGATGGGTCGTCTTAGAACGCACGCCCAAACTTGGGATGTCATGCGGTTTCCAACTCCCTTTGCGGCAAGGGATTTCGCCGGCCCGATCTCAACCACTCCTCTTTGACGGACAAATTGAGTGGCCTAGATTGCATCTCCATGAGACGGTGAGACATGGACGTGTACACCATCATGCCGTCAACACGCATGTATGGTCGGTCCTCCACAAAATCCTTCCCATGCTTGGTTTCGACCAAGTCAAGAGTGATGCTGCGCACCTCTTTAAAAACCCCGATTTCATCAACGGTCGCGAGATGAGTGTCTCAAACATCATCTCATCCGTCCGACTTCACCATGACTTGTTATACAACCCCGGTGGGGAGTTATTTGGTTAGTGAGGAGTCATTACCCATCACTTTACCACACCGTAATGCAAGACGCATAAAATACACACGATACTTCACAAGTATCGACTTTCGAATAACGCAGTTTATTCAATTCAGCATTACATGCTATCTTTCGTGGATCCACGATCCACATTCCAGACATCAATCATGTCACAAATCGGGGGATACTTATCGGGGGTATTGGTCTGGCGGTTTACAACAGATGCGGCAACGCGCCATCACAAGAACGTGTTAGGAAGTCATGGACGGTTAGAGATGAACAGGAAAAGTGGGCAAGACTGGTCGTGTGTTACCGACACACAACTCCACTACTCCATCATTCCACTACCTCCACTTCCCACGAGAAACGTGAATGAGGCTCAATGACTTGTATAAATAGGGTCTCCGCCCTATTTCCAACAACAAGAAACGACAGAACAACACAAGTTCAGTCGACAGAAACCAAGTGTATTCAAACACTCAGAGCCTGCTTGCATCAACCGTAAGCTTGCTCATCTTTCTGTTACAAGTCATAAGCAAGCCAACACCTTCACAATCTCAACACCTTCTTCGCTTCCCTCCCTAAGATCAACCCCATCTCCTTCACTTTGTGACCGAAACAAGTCCGGGAACGACCATTTCTTGGTTTAGGCCGGACTTGCACAGATTGATCTCTCGAATCTACAAGCACTCACCGCGCAGTGCATTTGTTGAAGGTTTAGATTCATTCCTCATCCACACCCCAAATTACCAAATTCAGCAGGAGTAGTTTTCACCCATCAACAACAAGTCATTGAGTCTTATTCACGTCTCTCGTGGGAAGTGGAGGAAGTGGAGTGATGGAGTAGTGGAGTTGTGCGTTGGTGATACACGACCAGCCTTGCCCACTTCTCTGTTCATCTCTAACCGTCCATGACTTCCTAACACGTTCTTGTGATGGCGCGTTGCACGCCGTAGACCATGACCAATACCCCGATATGTATCCCCAGTTTGTGACATGATTGATGTCTGGAACGTGTGGATCGTGGATCCATGATAGGTAGCATGTAATGTCAATTGAATAATGCGTTATTCATGAAGTTGATACTTGTGAAGTATCATGTGTATTTTATATGTGCATCGCATCTTGGTGTGGTAAAGTGATGGGTAATGACGCCTCACCGACCAACTAACTCCGACTGTGGTTGTATAACCAAGTCTGGTGAAGTTGGACGGATGAGATGATCTTTGAGACACTCATCTGCGACCGTTAATGAAATTAGGGTTTTGAAGAGATGCGCAGCATCACTCTTCGCCTTGGTCGAAACCAAGCATGGGATACAACTTTGGCCTAACCGACCATACATGCGTGTAGATGGCATGATGGTGTAGGCGCCTATACCCCATTACCTCATGAAAGTATGATCCGAGTCACTCAATTCATCCAGGTGAAGTTGAGTGGTCGAGATCGATTTGCGACAGAAACCAATGCCGCAAGAGCCGTCCGTCACGCCCTCTTCATGCACACGTTCCAAGACGACCAATCTTGGTCGTTCTTGGCCGATTGGCCTGGTGTGAAGGTGGTAGGCTGATGTTTAAGCCTATACCGAATATCCCATGAAAACGTGATCCGAGCCATCCAAATTGTCCGTGAAGTTGAGTGGTCGAGATCGGTTTGCGGTTTGGGAGGTGTGACCACGCTAGTTTGAGCGTGCGTTTTGGATTAGCCGAGGCATGATATGCCTTGGCCGATCGGGTTAGGGAATAGATGGGTCCACGGTGGTCATCTTTGGTATGACCGGACTCGCTTAATCTAATCTTGGACCCTCCATTCATGCCGGAGAAGATGGACGCTCGTGATGCTCAAAACCCTAATTTTGGGTTTCAAAGCGTGCGTCATCTCTTGTTTGGGCGACGATTTTGTCACGACCAAACATGGTTGGTCTTGACCGATTGGTCAAGTGTGTAGGCGGGCCCACGGTGATCGTGTTGACATGCTCGGGCCCTTTGAATCTACATCTACACCCTCCATTTATACCGCGAAGATGGATGGTTGAGATTGTTTTGCGACACATGTAATATGCCGCAAACCCTAATTTAGGGTTTTCTGTCCATAATGCTTGGTATGAACGTTTTTTGGCAAGCTAGGCCAATGGCCGACCGTGCGGGGTCGGTAGTGGGTATTCCATACCTGCTTGGGGGTGATGGAATTGATCTGGGTCATCCAATCATGCTTGTGGAGTTGGATGACTGCGATCATATCCGGACTGATACGGTCAGTCTGGATGCTCAATCGGGCTAGTATAACACACCGAGAGGGGCTCAATCGGGCTAGTATAACACACCGAGAGTCACCATGTACGGGTATTTCGTACATGGTTTCATTATAATGCTTGGAGGTTCGTCTTTGCTCCGTAAGAGTAACACTCGATCGTCATCCGCACCGATAATGAGTACAGGAAATACAAAGGTGATTGCGCATTAATTAATTAATGCTAGAAATTCACAGTGGTATATGGGATTGTTGCTACATGCTCCAACCTCGGATGAATTTCGTGTATTCCTGAGAATGGGATTGTTGCCACATGCTCCATTCTTGGTGAATTAAGTGAGGGAGTATCCAACACTTATTAATGGCTTTATCTTTTACAAGATGTCAGCGCATAATTTTCTGGTTTTTTTTACAACTTTAACCTTAAATGGAAATCCACCATCAACAAGTTTCTAAACTCCTAGGTGGCTAGGGTTGTGCAAAAAAAACGGAACCGCGGATTTCACCCGTATCCGTCCGCAAAATTGCGGGTGAAACCCAATCCGCAAGAGCTATGGGTCGGACACGGTTTGGTTGCGATTGGACTTTACAATCCGCGGATTTATCCGCACCGTAGGACTTGATAATGGAATTTTATAGAATTATTAAAGATGGTTTTTGTTAACTTGTATACCCGTATATATGTTAAGGTTTAATTAAGAATTATTTTATATTTTTGGAAATTGTGTTTTTTTGTCTTATTCTACTAGAAACTGGTTTTTTCTTGCACTAAAAACAACAAATCTTGTTCCCAATGCAAAGAATTACTGTTTTCAATGCAATAAAACAAACAAATCATGTTTCCAATGCAAAAAATTATTGTTTTAGTAAACCTTAACGTGTATACGGGTATACAAGTTAACAAGACCCATTAAAGATAGTATGAGAATTATGATTTTATATACAAACATCTTTATAATTCTGAAACCTAATTCTGTTGTTCAAAGTATCATGATCGAGGGCTAATACGCATCCGGATTAAAAGTAGATTATAATTATCAGTGAGCCCCCGACTCTTTTTCAGTGTATTACATTACTGTGTTGTCTTAAAGACTCGAACCATCAGGTCTTGACAAATGCATGCTATAGATAAGTTTCTAAATAAATATTCTCAATTATCACTAACCAAATCATTTGTTTTCATCAACTGTATCTCTTAAAAATTACACCGTGACATCTATGTGAATGTAAACTCAGTAAGATCTTTTTCTCACGAGTATAAAATTGAAAACAAGATAAATCAAAAGGAGAGATGAAAACACAAATATTGGGGAATTTATCCAAGCATGAAAAGAATCAACAAAGAACGAGAAAAAGATATGAAGAATTTCTGAAAATATGCATGAACCACAGTGACTAATTAAAAACTTACATTCTCTAGGAAAACATCTTTTTCAATGCATAGCAGTTCCTAGACAGCTGATCTTGTATAGCCTTCCTTTTCCACCTGTTCATAGGCTTCGGCAAGTCTTTCATTTTCACACGAAAATGCTAGATGACCCCCACTCCCTTCCACCACTTTCTTCCCCCACCTATGTGGCATGCATGTATTGGCCAAAGCCAATAATAATGGGACCCCCTGCTCTTCTATAGGGATCAAAGTTGATGGAATCAAGGGTGAGGATAGTGCCACCTAATGGTGGAAGAGAGTGGGGGAAGGGGGTGGGGAAGTGTAGCAGCTTCGATTTTCACAGGGGTCAGGGTCAGAAGAGATTAGATTAGATAGCAAAAATTATATTCATTTAAATTCTGAAACCTAATTCACGAGTATACCAAAAATCCGCGGTTTATATGTGAAATCCACGGGTGACCCCTAATCCGCAACTGTTCGTCCGTTGCACACCCCTAGGTGGCATCAATATTTTTGAAAACCCATACTCCATTGGAGATGCTCTAAAGACAAATTCCCCCCCTTCTTGTCTCCCGGCTGGTCTGTAATTAGGGGTGTGCAACGGACGGACGGCTGCGGATTAGGGGTCACCCGCAACCAAACCGTCAAAGTTGCAGATTTGGAAAATTGAACCGTGACCGGCTCAATCACCCGCGGATTTCACATCCGCGGATCAGCGAGTAATGCGGACCGGATACGGTTTAACCGCGGATTTAGTCAGAAGAAAGAAAAGAAAAGAAAAAGTAAACAAACAAAACCGGTGAGGGAATTTTCTGACATGCTATGCTAGGCATTTCATCAAACAACTTGCGTGCATAATAATGAAAAACAAAGTAATTGATTTGGAGTAGAATCAGTATTCAGGGACTAATAAGCCGAAAGGAGAATTCCATAATGTAGATATGAACACCATTCAAAAAAATCAAAAGATATTTGGACTGAAACTAACATGAAATTGAGCAAAGGGGAACTTCAGTTCGTTTCATTTCAAAGCAAACTCCGTTAGGTTAAATAGCAGAATACATGGCACCGGCATGAGGCTCATAAACTTTGTTTAGCCTGGCTTTATTTAACCGGGCTTTATCTTTTTTTTTGTTATAACCTACGGTGCGGGTGAATCCGCGGATTTACAAAACTAACCGCAACCAAATTGTTAAACCTTGCAGATTTGAAAACTCACCCGTGTCCGGCCCAAAGACTCTTGCGGATTGGTTGTCACCCGCAATTTTGCGGACGGTTGCGGATGAAATCCGCGGTTCCGGATTTTTTGGACACCCCTATCTGTAATTCTCCCCCTAACGTACCATGGAGCCCATATTAATTTGGTCGTAATTTCGGCCCCTTTCTTTTATTTCTCCACTAAGCCCAAAGCAGATTTATTAATGTCTCCCACTAATCGAGTAGATGATCAGCTTAACAATCACCTTTCTTTGTTTGTTGTGAACTTAATTGGTAGGTGAAGTTTCGCTGGAGCACTTTTAAACCAATCTTCTTGCATAGATTGACGTATCTCCCAAAAAAAAAAAAATACAATAACCGCCGTAAGAGCAGTTCTTATGGAACGAACAAGCTCAAAGTTTGTTCATTTTTCTCCCACTATGGACTCAACAAACATGAAAAATGGATGAACAAACCAACAAATTTGTTAGTTTGTTGAGTGAGTTGGAAGAAGAGACGCGCGTGTGATGGAAGACCGGGCGGTTGTGCCACAAACACTGGCGTGTGTGCCAGAAACGCGGGCGTGTGTCACAAAAACGCGAGAGTTTGATGTTTGACCACCCCTTGATTTTCTCTCTCCAAATCCCGGTTATTATATTTAAGGTTTATTTTTTATTATTTATTTTATTAGTTAAATAATCTGTGAGACCCAACTCTTATTAGTTTAATAAAATCACTAGTGGGACCCTAAAATATCAAATTTGTTCATTTTGCCTTGGTTTTCCATAGTGCAAAAACGTGTTTGTTCATCCACGTTTCTCAAAAAAAAAAATTGTTCATTGCCATAGGAATTGCCCTAACTAAGACTATTGTGTAATATATTTAGTGGTGGCCCACCATTAATGGCGGATCGAGAACCATCCGGTTTGTGCTAGATCAACTTTGGTTAGGATAAAACCGAAGCTGCTACACTTCCCACACTCCCTTCCATCATTAGATGGCATTATCCAGACTCTTGATTTCATCAATTTTGATCCCCATGGAAGAGCAGGGGTTCCATTATTATTGACTTTGGCCAATACATGTATGACACGTAGGTGGGGGAAGAGAGTGGTGGAAGGGAGTGGGGTCATCTAGCATTTTCGGGATTAAACGGATTTCAGATAAACAACAGTATCTTCATAGTTAATGACGTGTCCCACTGGTATACCTTAAATGGCGACACTTACGCGGACATGTGTGACTACTATGTTTATCATGTCATGCAAATCATGGCAATAACACTCAATGGGCTAGATTGGACTGCTAGATTGGCCAAAAAGTGTTGCAAATCATGAAAAAAGTGTGGGAAAAAAGTTAACACTCAATCTGGCTACTTCTCTCTCATAGCATTTGCTCGCAGTCCAATAGTGCGGCGCTCAAAACGCCGAATGGTTCGGCGCTCAAAAAAATCACAAAATCTAATCTTTGAGATTTAAGCGCCGAATGGTTCGCTCAAAAAGTAACTAAAATGCCGAATGGTTCGGCGCTTTAAGGCTTATTGAATGATTCGGGCGCTCACAGATGACGTGGATGGCCAATCTAGCGGCTAGATATCTAGCCCATAAGACTTAGGAGGTTGCCTGTGCTAACGTGGATGGCCAATCTAGCGGCTAGATATCTAGCCCATAAGACTTAACCTAAATAGGTCTTATACGGTTCTCATTTTGGATGTAATAGAAAATAGGACAAAAAGCAATACAGCTTCTTCCCTTTTTTATACGTCTGTAGTAGTGCTATAGTTGGTAGAAATTAGTTTTCATGTTGATACTACACCCACTAGGGGAAAATTAGGGGGAGACCCAAAAAAAAAATATTCTCATTGTCAGGCCCACAATTAATTTTGGATACCGTGACACCCATAAATATTTGTGATACCCATAATTATCCAAAATTATTAAAACTTGTCTGCATGATAATTTATGCATCTGCATTACGTGTTATGCATACTATTTTTTCAGGGATAACTCCTTATGCATCCTAATTTTTCATGGGTATAATTGGCAACGCAACTTGGATATAACATATCTAAAAATCTGCGCCTTGGAATTTTACAAATTTTATATCGTTGGAAATCTTTTTAAGAGAGCTACGAAACGAGTACAAACAAGAATATCAAATTTTTGTTTTTCACGAAAAAATCGGAGGTGATCGTCATTTTAGGGAAAATTTTCAAAAAATGACTGCATATTCATTATGCAGCCTCCAAAAAAGATGCATAACACATTATGCAATCATATTTTCGATGCATAACAGGTTATGCATCCATTTTCTCGACAGCATAACATGTTATGCAGATATTATTATAGGTGCATAACGTGTTATGCAGCCTTTTTTTTTGTTGGTTTCAATACTAACAAAAAGTAGCTGCATAACGTGTTATGCAACCGTTTTCTGGACTGCATAACAAATTATGTAAAAACAAAAAAGCTGCAGAACGTGTTATGCAACCAATTTTGAGAATGCATAACAAGTTATGCAAAAAAATTTGTATATGCATAACCTGTTATGCATCACTATTCATACTTCCATTTTCCATTTCGGACCAACAATTGCTGCCCGGGTTCCCATATAAATACCAGCATCAACATTTGAGAGCCTGAAGTCATTCCTATTTGGATAGCTTTGACAAATCCTGACACAAGAAATTACAAAGTTTATAGTAATACTCCAGCTGAGTCTAATTATAGCTGGTATAATCACCCAAGTCTTACCCTGTAATGCTTCCCCTCTTGATAGCGAGTTGCTGACCTTGATAGTCTATATCGAATACACCCCTTCCGATCCAGCCTTTCAATAATAGGATCGACATACTAAACAACAGACCACACACAACAATGACTAAAATTAACATATAAAGGATGGATATTCAAGACCTGTAATAATGAACACAGATAGATTAAATCAAATTTACCGTACTCATCTGGTCGTTGTAGATGACAATTTCATAAAATTGGGCAAGGTGTTGCAAGAAAGCATCAACTCCTGGTCTTTTAAAGGTTTTCCACCCTCTCTCACGCTTCAAGGAACAAGAGTGTGTTATCAGTTAGATGAAAAGACCTTGGGAAGATCATTTACAACACGAATCACTTCTGCTTTTGGATCAGAATCACTTCAAAAATAGACAAATAAGCATAAGCTAATGAGTTTACACTAGAGTTTAAAGAGAAAAGATGACACCAATTGGTCTAGTGATTGAGAAAAAATTACCGTCCAATCGGAATAAACCGAGTCTCATTCAAATCCAAAACAAGTGTAAAGATACGCTTCTTCGTGAGGAGGTAAATCTGGAAGAAGTTTCTCAGAAGATGGTTCAGTGAACCCCTGGCGCCATTGTACGAGTAGATAAGAAAAACGAACTACTTACATTGCTCATCGAATCATTACTCTTCGTCTTCAATTCCATCTCCATTTTTTTTTCTTGGTTCTCTGAGATGTAACCGATGTTGATGATGACGACGATGAAAATGGAGATCTTTGTGTATCTCGTCTTGCGATAGAAGATCGAAGAACACTCGGATTTTTAATTGTGGAGAAAATTCTCGCCTTAGGTTAGTTTGGAAAGAAGAAAAAACGAAAACAGAATTTCACGGAATTATGGGTTTGTGTATAATTTTATTGCCGAGAATGGGCGCGCCCGTGAGTTTTTTTTTCCGTGGGTTTCACAGTGGAAAAGTCTACAGAATTGGGTTTGACTGTAGTTTTCACATAAATAATTACTCCCTCCGTTCTTTTTTAATAGGCTGGTTTTGTTTTTAGAGAAAATTAAGGAAATTAAGAGAACTAATCATTGAAAGTGGTCCTCATGACACTTGTCAATAAAAAGAAGTGAAGTGAAATGGTCCCCATGACACTTGTCAGGAAAAGAAGTAAAGTGAAATGGTCCCCATGACACTTGTCATCAAAAGAACTTAAGAGAAGAGTGGCCCAGAAAACTAAAGTAACATTTGACTTTCCCAATTAGGAAACTGGCCTATTTTTTTGAAACATTTATTTATAGAAACCAGCCTATTATTTAAGAACGGAGGGAGTAGTATATAAACAAGCAATACCAGCTTACTTATAAAACATTATTAGCACGAAACACCTCATTATGGACGTGGTTTTCCAACATTTAATCAAGCTAAAGGAGTGGTTGTCCGTTTCAACCGTTTCAAGCTCCGTTTCGACATACAAGTTTGATATTTGTGTTACATTTCATTAAAATTTCGTCGAATTTAGTTAGTCCTGATTTTATGGCACTTGAGGATTCTGGTAAAACTATCTCTCATAGGAGCTCAGTGTTGAATTACATTTGGAAGCGAATAAACTTGGTCATAAGATCAATGGCGGAGGTTGTGCGACAAACGAACGTGCCAGCGTTGTAGCTTACTTGCGCCGTCATATCTCCCCAGGCCTAAGAGATGAGGTAGGAAGGCTGCAGAGGCCTAAAAAATTATGGGATACCATTAAGGAGAAATATGACCACTATAAGGTGGTAACCCTGCCAAAAATTCATAACGAATCATATGAGGTTTCATGATTTTAAATCTGAGCGGCCTACAATCATGAATTGTACAAAATCGTTGCTCAATTTGAGGTGTACGGTGAGCCGTTGTCGAAGAATCAAGTTAGAGAAGACGTTGAGTACTTTTCATGCTTCGCATATTGTACTTCAACAATTGTATCGAGAACGCTATTTTACACGGTATTATGATCTTATATGTTGTCTTCTCGTTCTTTGAGTAAAATAACGAATTTTTTGGTGAAAAATCACGAGTCTCATCCTTGTCGTTTTGCTCTGGTGCCAGAAGTAAATAGGGCATAGTATTTTGGACATGGACATGATTGTGGTAAACTGGGTTATCATGCAAAGAAGCGTAAACGCGGAGGCCGAAGGAATAAAAATGCCCACAACCATCCGTATAACAAAAAGACGGAAGCGAAGCAAGACAAGGGAAAGGGATCGACTTCTAATCCTCATAAGAAATATGAGAATCCCCCTAAGAAAAATGACCGGGGGTTGGTATCATTTGTGGTATAATTCTTTTCGTGCTAATCTTTGTGAGCCTCACAAGAAAAGGAAGCAACGTTTAGATGAATTTGGCGGAACACGATATTTCCACTAAATCTCCAAAGTTAGAGGTGTAATATCCGTCCCAATTTTAAGGGCATTTTTGTCTTTTACTAATAAAGGGTATTTTGGTAATTTACTATCTTGATTTGGATTTTCTCTTTGCAAACCTCTTTATAATTTCATCTCTTGAATTCATGGAAAAAGATAAATTACATAGTAGGCAAGCGAGCCACAAGCTGCGCCGCAAGCCCTTTTTGAATTGCAAAACCTATTCTTTTAAAAACAAACTCTCTTGAGTCGGGGGTCATGACATTCTTTGTGCATGACTTTCCGAACCCTCGTAAGAAGTCCAACCGCCTCGGAGCCGGAATACCCGAAAGTATCAAAAGCAAAAGGGATAAAAGCATGTCCATTATCAGCACACGCTTTCTCATGTTTTGCTATCTTACCTGAGGCTGCCCTCAAAGCTGCTTGCCCCACCGTGAAAGAACCATGTCCAATGCCTACTAACGGTGAAACCCCAGTAAGGTCAACACAAGCGTGTTTTCCGTTAGTCCACCCAAAAATAAGAACATCCGCCGGCCTAAGCGTTGATCTCCCTTCAAGTGGGTCCGTCAAAAAATTGACAGCGGCTTCTTTCTTTCTTTGAAATACCGACCCTCCATAAAAAATCATATAGGGTATCTCGCACATGATCATGTCTATAGTTGAACCCGGATCCACCTTACAATGGATTTGCGTGTTTCCCATATGTGTCCAAGCACCCCGTGATGCGGGCGGGGCAACGTGAATCAAAGGGGTATAGAGGAATCATTAACCGTACTTAAGAATGGACCGATACTCCATGGTGACATCTTACGCCCAAGCCCCTCGATCGGAATAGCAAGAAGAAAGTCTTGAGCATGCGCTCGCTTGCAAACAACCCAAAAGCGCATTCCGCCCGATCGATAGCTCATAAACCCTATCCATATCTTTAACCACTTGACCAAAAGAGCACTCGCCAGGATACTTTGTGCCTTAAGGGGGGCGGTGTCTTTATTGGTAAAGCTGCTAAAGTCTTGATCAGGAAGAGTTGCTTGTAAAGTCCATAATGCCGTATAAAAAATATCATCCATACCTTCCACTCCACTATCCCTGAGCATGTGATCCTGTAAGCCCCAAGTCTGCACACGTGAAGCCAGAAAGGCATATTGAGATGCCTCCTTAGCCGTATATAAACCAAGGCCTCCATAACGAATAGGCAGGGTAGATAGCCTCCACTGTAACTCTTTATGTATTTTATGAAATTATTTATGATAAATATTATTTGATTATTCTTGGTAAGAATATTAATTAGATATCTTGATAATTTTTATATTTATGAATATTTAACTTAAATAGGCATGTTTAGCATCAATTAAGGAAATAAAATTTGACCATAAATGCATAAGTAATTCAACCCCGTAGGGTCACTTCAAAATAAAAACTAAGATCAACTAGTTTTGGTAAAATTGTTGTTAGTTATCAAGTTCGGCCACTTGTCAACTTAGTAATGGCGGAAATATTTTTAATATGTTTATTTTCCTTAATGTTAGGGCTAAATGTTAGCTAATCAAAAACACTTGGGGCTTTGCCATTACTTATTTGTTTGTATTGTATATGTGGCATTTTGTTAGTGGTAGTTAGACTTTTAGTTAACGATAAATGAAAATACTACCCGTGAAATCAACATTCTAGCATTTTTAGTGCTCATGGGTTAAAGACCAGAATGGGACTCGGTCAAACTAAATAAATATACTTTTGGTGCCACATGTAATGACATCATTAGTTGAAATATTTTTTTAGGATTTTAAGGAATTTTACCTACATATATAAACCTTTAGTCGGTAAGGGAAAAGAAAATTCGTATCTTCTGTTCAGTGCTTAGGTTACGGCAAAAGTAGAAAATAAAAAGAAACCTAAGTTATCATTTACAATCTCTGGTTAGCTCTTAGAAAGGCATGTAGCATTTTATGGAAGGAGAACATCGTTGGAGCTTTGTTCCTTGTATCGGTGCTTATTATAATTATTTTGGATTCCGATTTGTGGTAGGCGCAACACAATCAAAAACCTTCTTTTTATTTAAGTTTCTTTTAATTAAATTTATTTTGCAAGTTTTCATTAATATATGAATGATAATCGATGTTGTGAGTATGATTATGAATGTTGGGCTGCGGTCCATAGATTGTGATTCTTAAAAATAACTTTGATGGGATACGAGATATCCTTAGGAACGGTTTTGTTTCCCTAAACCCACGTGGGGCTCCCTGGGGCGAGCGGATTGATTGAATTTATTGTTGTTTATGGATGAGGTGTTTCCATGTGTTTGCGATGTTGTTAATCATGTTAGATGTTTTTAAAATGAATTGAAAAATATTGCATAAAATGTTTTGTTGCTTCTTTGCCTCTCTTGGGTGTCACAACTCACGTCGTATTATGACAAAAATTCCAGATTTGATGCGTGACAAGGAGTTGATCAACTTGGAGCCTAGAGAATGATTAAAGATGTCTAAAGTTATCATTTAGGCTTAAAATTCTATTTTAAGATGTAATTAATCTTAGTTTGAATCTTTGTAAAAATATTGTATGATGTTTAGTTGGTGATCTTCATTTTAAATTATCAATATGTTTTGATATGATTATTTTTGTAATAAATGTAAAACATATTAAGGGACATTTGATAAAATTTATAGAATTTTCTGAGTTGTATAACTATTTTTAAAATAATTCTTTATACGAGTGTTAAATCCAGAAAATATCATTGTTTTAAATGTCTTATAAAAATCCTAATTAAGAGCTATGATATATTGGTTTTAGATCTTAGTGTCCACATAGGAAATCATCAACTATGTTTTATCTTTCTAAAATGACAGGACTCATCCAATTTTGAGTTGTGCGCGATTTAATATAATTTTTCTAAAGAGTGTCACGGTTTGAATTTATGCGAGTGCTAGTCAACTATATGTTTGACCGTGGTCTTAGGCAATTAAACTTAATCTAAAAATTATGAAAAATTGATATATAATAATAGTTTCAATCAGTATTGTATCCGTATAATTATCATAAACTTTGGAACTCGTATGAATCCTTTAAAATTCTAGGAATCTACCTAGGATTTGTTTTAGGTTGTACAATTTGGTGTTGTAATAGTTACTTATTAATTAAATCATAAAACATGAACGGTATTGATATTTTTATTTGTGAACCAAAATGTGTTTTGTTTCCGGTGGATTTAAAATTAGGCTAAATCAACGGTTAGATTTTCCTAAATAATTTTTCTAAGTATTCCATTGCGATAAAAATATTAATTTGAGCATAAATTAAATTAGCCCAAATGCATTACTTAAAGAGCTTGGGCTTAGTAGCCGGAGCTTCGGCTATGGTATCCAAGTAGCACTTCGGGTTTTCGGGCAGGATCCGGGCCCGAAAAACGGGGTGTTACAAGAGGTTTTCGACTACCTACTCGATTTTGAGAGCAATGATTATTGCGTTTGACTAGTTTGCTGATGGGTTGTCTAATGTACATTAAAGCTGTAATATCATGTTTTAGTGTGTTTATAGTATCTTGTATTTACCTCTTTTGGTGTCTTTCTTGGCCTTTACTAATTTTTGAGTTTGCATATGTATAATATGTATGAACACATTTAATATACATGTGTTGCTAAACTTATTTTGTGCAACTATATTATAACTTCTTTATGTACATAGAAGGATATGGACTCCGAAAGCAATCTCGATGGTGAATTTTGTCTTGTTGATAGTGGAACGACAAATTCAATATTTCGAAGTACTAAGTACTTTGTAACCTTGAAAAGGTTCAAGGCTAACAATAATACCATCAGCGGTTCATCTAACCTTGTAGAAGGTGCTGGTAAAGCTTGCGTCTCATTACCATGTGGTACCATATTCACTATCGGTGATGCGTTATATTCTCAGGATCCCAAAGGAATCATTGAGTTTCAAAGATATATGCAATAATGGATACCACATTAAACGGTTGATGAGAACAATAAGGAGTACTTGTATATTACATCGCCTAACGAAAAGCATATTTTGAGAGGCTTCCGACTCTCGATTCCGGGTTGTACCATACAAATATTCGAAAAGTTGAGTCTCATAGTTAAAAAAATTATGGCCCGAATACGTTTGTGTTGTGGCACAATCGTCTTGGACACCCAAGTTCTACTATGATGAGTATAATTGTTCGAATCGTCAGGGACATCCTTTACGTAAACTTCTATTTACAAGAACTTGGTTGTACTGCTTGTTTTTTAGGGAAACTGATTACAAAACCATCTTTGACAAAAGTGAATCTGGAATCACCTGCTTTCTTACAGAGAATACAAGGTGATATATGTGGTCATATACATCCCTATAGTGGACCCTTTCAGTACTTTATGGTTCTAATTGATGCTTCTGCTAGATGGTTACATGTTTGTTTACTTTTGATACGTCATTTAGCATTTTCTCGGCTTCTTTCCCAAATTATTAAGTTACATGCTCATTTTCCTGATTATTCAATCAAGTCTATCCGGCTTGATGATGCAATTGAGTTTTCTTCAAAGGCATTTCACGCATATTGTATGTCGTTAGGCATTGAGATTAAGCATCATGTTGCTCATGTGCATACACAGAATGGTTTATCAAAATCATTCATTAAACACCTGCAACTCATTGCCAAAGCTATGCTTATGAAAACTTCGCCTCCTCGTTTCTACTTGGGAACACACTATTTTGCATATTGCTACACTAGTATGTTACGACCTTGTAAAAATAATCGGTATTCCCCTTTACAACATGTGCTAGGTCATCCATCCGATATATCCCATTCGCGTATTTTTGGTTGTGATGTTTATATTCCTATTGCACCATCATAACGCACCAAGTTTGGACCACAATGTCGGCGTGGGATATATGTTGATTTTGCCTCACCATTTATATTTCAATAAATTGAACCATTAACAAGAGATGTTTTTACGACAAGATTTTGATTGTCATTTTGATGAGACATTCTTCCCGCCATTAGGGAGGAAATCTACCGTCGAAGAACGGCGTGAATTATCTGGTATACATGAGTTGTCTCATCCCGATGTGTGCACAAATCGGTGTGAAACCGAGGTACAAAAGATTTTACATCTTAAAAATTGCAAATCAAATGCCTTGTACATTTACACATACAACAAAAATAATGAAAGTATTTGTACCCGGCTAAAAATGCTCTATCGGTATTGATGTTCCTATGGGACAATTTGTGGATGCGGTAGAAAATAAGTCGTCTGAGGTACGTCGTAGCGTGGACGGCCGATTAGTTGAAGGATTGCGCTCCTCGAAAGAGGAAAAGCCAATCTCAATCATTGATCAATAGAGCTCTTGAGGAGACTATTAAAGAAGGATCCAAGCTCTTGAAAAATATATTTTAGGACAAAGAGAATGTCTCTACAAGAGACAATGGAACCTCAAAATTAGGAAGCCTCTATTAATTATGCATGTAATAGAGAAGTTTGGGATCGAAACACAATGATTGTTGAAGACATATTTTCATTTGATGGTTAATGATATTGCCTTAGATGATGATGGTGTTGAACCACACTCTATAGAGGAATGTCGTCAAAGGGAAGATTGGTCGAAATGGAAAAAGGAAATCCAAGCGAAATTATTTTCTCTCGCTAAAGCGTAATGATTTTGGTACTGCCATCCGAACGCTAAATAATGTGAGACCCGGTTGGCCGCAAATGGGTGTTTGTGCGCCAAGCGAAATGAGAAAAATGAAGTCATTCGCTATAAAGCGAGACTAGTGGCATAGGGTTTCTTACAAAAACTAGGGACTGATTACGAGGAAATATATTATCATGTAATGGATGCAATTACCTTTCGATATTTGATTAGCCTTGTAGTCTACGAAAGACTCGGCATGCATCTAATACTTGCTAAGTCAGGGATATGTGAACAATCCCATATATATGCCCATATGTTTTCATTAAAAAGGAAAACCTTTGGATTTGCCATAATAGTTGTATATGTATATGACATCAATCTTATTGGAACTCTGAAGAGCTCTCCAAAGCACAAAAATGCTTAAACAAGGAGTTCGACATGAAAGATCTCGGTAAAACAAAGTTTTGTCTTGGTCTACAACTTGAGCATTATGAGGGCGGAATTCTTGTCCATCAATCAACGTATATAGAGAAACTTCTCAAACTCTTTAATATGGATATAAATCGTATCCCCATATAGCACTCTGATGGTTGTGAGATCTCTTGATCCCAAAAGAGATCCATTTTTCCCCAAAGAAAAGGCAAAACACTCCTTGGTCAAGAAGTGTCATATTTGAGTGCCATTGGTGGGTTATAGTATTTATCCCAGTGTACTAGACCGAGATATTTCTTTGGTAAAGAATTATCCAGTGCAGGTTACGCACCAACGAAGAGACACTGGTCTAGAGTAAAACACATTTTCCGCTACTTTGCAGAACTACAAACATGGGGTTGTTCTACTCAAAAGGCTCAAAAGGTCGCTCGAAAATTAAAGGTTACAAAGCTATTTCTTAGACAGGGGTATGTCTTTGCAAGCGGCGACACGGTATTTTCATGGCGATCTTATGCGAGCATGCCATCTACCTCCTCCAATCACTCTGAATAGTTGCTCTACATGAAGCAAGTCGAGAATGTGTGTGTCTGTGATCATTAGTCGAGCGTATGAGAAACTCTTGTGATCTACCGTCCATTACCAGTACGCCAACAATAATTTGTGAAGACAACTCAGCTTGCATATTTCCCCAAATTTTTTTTATGCTCACTACCTCCAGAAGAACAACGATATTGAGATCCAGAAGATACAATCTTGTGAGAATTATGCTGATCTCTTCACCAAATAATTTTTCCAACAAAGCTCTTCTGGAAGCTGGTTTACGAAATCGGAATGCGCCACATATACAAGTAGAAAAATTGACGGAGATTTTGTTGAAGGGAGTTATGGACTATAATGCGCTGTATTTTTTTTTCCTTAGTCAAAGTTTTTGTCCCATTGGGTTTTCCTTGTCAAGGTTTTAACGAGGCAGAATATGCGTGTCCAATACTGTCATAGGATATTTATTTGTTGTACTCTTTTTCCTTCATCCGGGTTTTGTCCTATTGGGTTTTACCGTCAAGGTTTTGTTGAGGCAACGTTCTTAAAATGGTAGTCCAAGGGGGAGTGTTTGTAAATATATCTAGTGGTGGATAAAACAAATTTCAACATTATCTTCATAGTTAATGACGTGTCCCACTAGCATACATTAAATGGTGACACTTAGGCGGACGTGTGTCACTACTATGTTTGTCATGTCATGCAAATCATGGCTATAAATAGGTCTTGTACGGTTCTCATTTTGGATGTAAGAGAAAATAAGACACAAGGAAATACAACTTCTTCCCTTTTTTCTTTTTTTTTTGAAGCATAACTTCTTCCCTTTTTCATACGTCTGTAGTAGTGATATAGTTAGCCGAAAGGGAAAATAATCGTTTGGTCATTTTTAGGTGGTCCCATGTCTGTTTTATCCTTTGGGAAAACGCCTTTTTATTTGGTCCATAATTATTTAAAAATATTAAATTTTCCAAAGTACCCTTCCGTGTTAATTCCAACTTATTTTCTATAGCAGTTCATTCGTCAAAATGAATTCCTGTTAATTTCTACTTAATTTTTCAGAAAACCTATATAAACCAGAGTTCATTCCAGAAATGAACTCCTGATAAAAACCAATATAAACCAGAGTTCATTCCAGAAATGAACTCCTGATAAAAAACCTATATAAACCATAGTTCATTCCAGAAATGAACTCCTGATAAAAACATATAAACCAGTGTTCATTCCAGAAATGAACTCCTGATAAAAACCTATATAAACCAGAGTTCATTCCAGAAATGAACTCCTGATAAAAACCTTTATAAACCGAGTTCATTCCAAATGAACTCCGATAAAAAAACCTATATAAACCGAGTTCATTCCGTAAATGAACTCGATAAAACCTATACAATTCAAGATCTAAAAAACATAGTTCATTCTTTAAATGAACTCACAAAAAAAAACATAAAAATCAGAGTTCATTCTTTAAATGAACCCACACAAAAATTCCATAACCACCTAACTTCATCTTCGTCTTCATCATTCTTCAACACCATCAGAAAAACATCAAATTCAAGATCTTCAACACGAGCAGCAAGGCAAAGATCATCATCTTGATCGTCAACACGAGCAGCAAACATCAATATCGGTTCATCCTTCACAGTGAACCTGATTTCATCTTCAAATCTTCATCTCAATCTTCATCAGCAACAAACATAAAACATAAAACATAGTTCATTTTAAGAATGAACTTCATCAAATTCATCATCTTCAAACAAAGTGGCAGAAGAAGAAAGTGACGAAGAAAACATAAATCTACCGTCGCCTTCATCATCTTCATCATTTTCGTCATCATCTTCAAAAGAAAACGAGTTCATTTCAAGAATGAACTTCATAAAATTCATCATCTTCAACAAGATAGCAAAGAGCAAAGATGACGAAGAAAAACATAAATCTATCGTCGTTTTCATCATCTTCATCGTGTTCATCATCATCTTCAACCACATCAGCATCAAACATGGAGAAAAAACAAAAAAATCTTCGTCACAAAATCGTCGTCTTTTTCATCATCTTTATCATCTCTGCAAATCGTCTGCATCATCTTTGCAAAATCAAAACCTTAGAACTCACACAAATCTTCATTGTTTATGCAGCAGCAGGATAAGAAGAAAGAAGAAGAAAGAAACTAGATCTGAAAATATGGAGGTGAGAGAAAGTAAATACGAAAAGAAAATGATTTATTCTCTCTTGATAATTAATTATATATGTCCTAGGGCGACGTCATAATGATGTAATGGTCCCAAAAGGTATTATTGCCACTACAAGATGACAATTACATCATCCATGACGTCACCCTATGACCAAACCATAATATATATTTTAAAAAAAGACCAAACAGAAAGTTGACTCAGTCAACTGGACCAAACTAGCTCTAATATATTATTTCTAGGACCCATTGGTATTTCCTACTAGTAGAAATTAGTCTTCATTGTGGTATGCCATAATATTACACCCACTAGTGCTACATAAATAATTAGTATAAGTTAGAAAGTAAACAAGGAATACCATCTTACTTTTTTTTTTTTTTTTTGGTCGTTCTTCTTCTTCTGAAGCATGAATTAATTTTATTAAACTAGATTTATTACCAGCTTACTTATAAAAAAGACAATCTTTTTTTTTTTTTTTTTTTTTATATGGAATGGGATTAAGGCTAGTCCCATTTGAAATTTAAAATTAAGTTAAATTCTATTTGATGTTTTGATTATATTGATAACCCACCTGGTATATATAGTGATACCATAACTTGGTATTTAAGAGGAAATTGTTTGTAAATCAAGTCACATCAAATATAATGCAATACTCAATATTTTCCTAAATACTAAAAATTTCGGTGTAAAGTAGTAATACCAATCTTATACTCTAACACCCTCCCTGAATCACATAGAGATTGAAAAAACCACATGAGATTGGACACGAAAGTTGTTGATGAAGTGCGGTGCCAATAGACGCCGAACAAGTATAAGAAGAAAGCGCGTCGCCACAAAAAAACAAAACAAAACAAAAAAAGGGTTACGATAACCGCCCAAACAACATTGTAATACCATATTATTTATACTTTAACCATTGGATTGTTCTTAAATTTTGGCATATAATTTAACTTGATCTTATTCATCTTCTATAATTTTTTTATAAAGATCCAACCACGGAACATACTCGAAAGTAGCGATATATCCAGTTGTGTCCACATAAACGTAATTTGAAACAGTCTTATGGCGTCGTACATAATTTTGTTTATATCCATTCGATTATCTTTTTATTTTAGTATGTTTATAATAACGTTAACATGATTCTCCACTAAAAAATTTATAATGATCGGACTATGGTAGGATTGTAAACCGATCAGAACAGTTGAAAGAAAAAATTTTCAATTTTAGGGTTAATAATGTGTTCCGCGCCTATGTTAATAATTTCAAATGTATTACTAATGGGTATGGATACTTCATACATAATGAACCATGTATCCTTATTAAAAAAAATAAAAATGAACCATGTATGTGCACTTTTATTGACCATGAATTAACCTAATGGATCAGACCTTACCAAAAAGTTGACTTGACTTAGACTAAACCAACTCGACTCGAGTTTGACCTTTTTGGACTCAGAAGTACTTGACCACCATTAAAAGGTGTGTGATGTGAAAGTTATTTGTGTGTATAATGATTATGGTTCCATCCATCATGAAACCTTCTACTTATAACTATGTACCGTTCAAAGATGAAGGCATAACTTTTACGTTTCTAGGGCGACATATTAACTTTAGATAATGTAATGCTCTAAATGAAATTATTTGAAACATTCATGATATTTCGCCCTAAATTTGAGTGTTCAGTGGGATGGATTCCACTTGTTAGAATACAAAAGAATCAATAACTTCAACAAAGATATGTTGCACTTTAGCACCTCAACTTTTATAGAAAAGAAATTCACAAAAGGTGACATGAGTTAGAAAAATATTTTCATTTTTTATCTTTTCAACTTTATTCATTATATAAAGTACCAGAGATCTTTCAAGTATGATAACAAGTGATTCACGGTCTTTAGTGAGCTATTCAACCCGACGTAAGTGATTGGGAGGCATGTGAGATTCTCTTAATAAACAATGTTGTTATACCTGTCGGGATAAAGAAATTTCTCAACTTAAGGTAACTGTGGCAATGCTAAACAAAAAAGAACCTAAAAGAACATAGGGTTAGACGTGATAAATCATACCCACATTGGTATACTAGAACATGTGAAAGAATGCACATAGACTATGGTTGAAGATATAAATCTTTTATAGAATAGGGCAGAGATGTAATTCCGGCTCAAATAGTAACCATACAAAGTAAACATATCTACCGAGCATGAGATGGCGATGTAATTCGACTTATGTAGAGTTGGAAACTTGGTATAAACATTTACCGAGAATGGTACAAGCACTAGAATGCAGGTATCATATAGTAGCAACCAACTATATGTTAAAAGAAGGTCATACCTCAGGTTGTGAACTTCAGTGGCAATAAGAAATTTTCCTAGTTAATACACTTACACAATTTGATTGTTTTATTTTTCTTTATTATTCAACTGAATTTTGTATAATTGGATCCCAGGATATTGCTTGTGTGATAGTTTAATAAACATTTTCTTAAAAAAAGTTAAAAAAAAAAGAACTTTTATTGCGAAGAATTAAATTCGTTGTATGTACCTATAGAATGAAAAGTATATCATTTTCATGAGATTGAATACTCTAAAGCACTTGAGATATACTCAAAAGTACTTGAGTTCTAAGGATCATTCGTGCATTATGATAACAAGTATATCATCTTCATAAACTGTAACACTCTAAAGATAACTTTTTTTTTTGTTACGTAATAAGGACACACCACTTATTACACGAAGATCTTAAAGAAATATATCAAACAACTTGTTGATTTGTTTCCTTATATAATACCATGTGATGGTTGGATCATCCATGTAATAGTCGAGCGAAGAAATGGTCAATCTTCGTTGCCTAATTGGTATAAAGATTGAAAGTTACATGAGCTCTGTAAGAACCAAGAGCTAATCACACTTTGTTAAGCTCCTACGAAATCTATGCAAATAGTTATCGTACAGAAACTCACTTTGAGAATGAGAATGCATTTACAAATTGACTCTAATGAATGTGAAAGGAATGATATTTCATACAAAAATAATGAGCCAATTAGTCTAGTGAACTGTAAGTCACTCATACTTATAAAATTGAATCTATATCGATCGTCACGGACAATGTAACATTGGGGATTGACTCATTCAGGTTTTTACATAACCATAAAGACACTTTGGTTGTGACATGATGTCTAGTTTTGAAATAACTCAAATGGACATCCCGTTATTTGAATGAACAAGAAAATGAGAATTACAAAGATTGAAAGAATGCAGAGTAATGACATATGTCACAATCAACGCTTTCTAAAGTACTAGAAACGTCACCTCCCCTCCCATTATGATTTTAAAGTAATAAAGTATGTCACTCATTTAAAAAGTCTTTCATTAGTAAATACGATTTAGACCATCCTAAGATGAAAATGATAAACAACCCATTCTTTCAAAAGAAACAAGGTGATATTGTGAACATATCCATGCAGAATGCGGACTATTCAAGTGATTTATGGCTCTGATGGATGATTCAAAGTGTCTAATTAGTTATTTTTCACAAGAAATAATCGTTGGAAAACTCCTAGCACATATTATATAAATGTAAGGGCTCACCACCCTTGTTAATCTTTGGACAATTTAAATCAAAAGGACTTGATAAATATTGCAAGTTTAATAGGATCAATGTAGCACATCTTATACCACATGGTCTCGTAGAAGGTGCTATCAAAGATTATAAATGACGTCTAAGGTATAGGTTATGTGTACCAACCTTCCTATAAATTCTTGTGGGATATGTAATATTATAGGTATCTTCACTTATTCGTTTTAGAGTCAACCATTTTTACATACCAGTTGGTAACTGTATATAAGCATGACCTTTTTATTTTTACGCATTTTTGGTATGTTATATACGTGCCATTACCACTCCACATCGTAATTTAATGTGTCATTAAAAAGATTAAGTAGTAATGTTAGATATGGATTTCCAAAAGTTATCCGCATTTTGAAACCTTTGTGATGAGACAGTCTTACCACCATTAACGGAAGATATGGAAAATGATTTTACAAGGGAATGACGGAAATTCTCATGGTGTGTTCCCATTTTATCTCATATTGATTCTTGTATTCCACAATCGTAATTGCAGAGTGAAAAAGAATTATCTATTTTCATAATATGCATTGCTATCGCTAAAGTGACAAGATCACACATACCAGTACACAAATGTTCCTGCAAGATTAAAAATACTTAGTAAGGGATATACACCATAGATTAATGTGTTGCAACTACACTTGGTGAAAGTATAGTTGAGGCTCCGGATCCATAAATGAAGATGAAGAGACCACCAGGTTCGATCAATGCTCACCTAGAAATGAAGTAGGTGAACAAGGAACAATCTAATTCATATCATTGATGAATTTATATCATTAGATTGTCTCTGATTATATCCATGAATCAATACAGGAGGATGCTCCTAAGTTTAATGATTCTAGAGAACAATGAAATCCCAATGGATTATGAGAACGCATACGATCCAATGGAAAGATCATGCGAGCATACTAATGATTATTATTTTCATATACAGTTGCTCAAGGAAATAGAGCACAATGTGATCAAACTATGCTTTTTATTGTTTATTGTTAACAAAGAGCATATTTGGCCTACACAATCCAGGCATAATTTGCTTCTTTCATTATTTGTCACAAAGCGCAATGATAAGCATAAAGTCTTAAAGTATAAAGAGTTGCCTTGTGGCGCGAGGTTTCTCATAGCGCCCTATAATTGTTTACTCTCTTGTAATGAACATTATAGCGTTCTGCTACTTAGTTAGCTTGGTAGTTTTAAAATGAATTGAACGCAACATTGTTGTATGGTTATTACTTATCTCTGTAAGGATTAAGAGATAAACATATTTACAAAAGTGTCTGATAGCCTTCTGTCGCCCAAATCAACTGACTTTAAACCATGGGTATCTTCGCAATTAGATTGGAACGTTCACTCTTGAATTGAAACAATCAGGAGGATTTGGCATACCCGTTTAAGTAACTATTTGATTAGAAAGGATAAACAAGTAAGGTATTGTGACCTGCGTACTCACAAAGAAAGTTCTTGATTTAGAATTATAGTTATCTATATCGATGGTATGGACAAGGTATGTACTCTTAATGAAATAAGAGATTTACAAGCTGCTTGAAATTCGAATTTGAGATGAAAATCTAGGGAAAGATCGATCAAACACTGAGATTGTGGTATATTATTCCACCAGTTTGATATGTCCAAAGTTGTCTGGAAATTTAACAAGGACATGCGTCCCATTAGCACTCCCATGATTAGTTGATGTTCAAATGTAAGTAAATGATAATTTTGTCTAAAGGAAGATGACGAAGATGTGTTAGGAGATGAAATGACCCTATATAAGTACAATAAACGCATTTTTGTACTTAGCATAATGTACTCAACCAAATATTTAATCCTCAATAAACTTGCTAGATAACGGTATAGTGAATGTAATCATATACTTAAAAGAGACCATTGACATGAATTTGTGTTATCCCTGCAAAGACATAAAGAGGACTATTAAATAAAGTGTGAAGTGCAATCTAAAACTTGTTGTTAGAGCATAGCTCGGTTGAACCCACCAAGCGTTGGTATGTCAAGTTTGGTTGTCATATTTTAGTGAATCAAAACTCAATTAAAGAGTCACTTGATTATGTACTGGAGACAACTTCGTATAGGTTAGGCTAGAAAGATTAGGATAATGAGACATACAAGTATTACTCGAAGACTTGAAGAATGTGAAGAAGTAACAAGCTACATCGACGACATCATCCTTCCTCTTGAGGTTAGTTATATTTTGACTTGAACGGTTTCATTCCTAACGTATCTTTCAATTCGTGCTATATTGAAAACATAACTGCGAAGCTGTGAATGATTATACTCTACTAGACATAGTGTTAAGGAATTACAATACGAAGTATAACGCTTATCTTTTGAACTTCGTATATAAGACATCGACATAATCATATGAATGCTATTGTGATTATGTGTATGGGTATGGGTGAAGATTTCCTCCTAGGAAACACTGTTTACATTCGTTTAAAGGAAGTACATTCACGAACTTGTTTTATGAATCGAAAGGGAAATCACTAGGCTTATTGGTATTGTTATTCATTGCATATCTTTGGATTACCAATATGTGTGAGTTAGTAGAACCAGTCATAACTTGTTATGTATCTTGGTAAAACTAGCCACAATGCCAGACTTATGTATTGGTATGACTTTTAGTAGTGTAACCGATCCTAAGTAATCACCTAAGATGTTATGATCGATATTTGTAATTTGTGTGACCGATCCTAGTAATTAGTGTAATCGATCCTAGTAATTGGTGTGACTGATCACAAAAGAATGTGTAATCGATCCTTGTAATTGGTGTAACCGGTCCGGTAATTGGTGTAACCGATCCAGTAATCGGTGTGACCGATCACAAGTAATACCATGAGAATATGGTAACCGGTCCTGGTAATTGACGTGACCAATTTGGTAACTAATGTAACCTGTCCCAGTAACCATATTAAGGTAGAACCGATCCTTGTGTTTGGTAGAACTATAAACCCATGATTAGTGTGTTGATTTGATTAATCACATAGCTCTTGGAAATCAGATGAACTAGTTCTAAACTTGTTTGGAAGTGTGGTATAATCGGTTCCAAGATTGTAAATATGAAAAAGGATTTACAAAGAAATAAGATGTCGACATACTTTGAACATGTTCAGTAACTCTTAACTTTTATTGTTCAAAGATATTCCTTAATAACTCAAGGAGATCCCAGACCGAAATAAGTTTAGAATCTTTTAATTAATGTTGTTAATTTTATATGCTTTTAATTACCAGCAATTAAAATGCATATCTCTGGAAAATAAAAATTGGTAATATGTATTTACTAATTGGAGATTTTCTAGTAGGATTTCGGTTAATTTTGGACAGAGCATTTCTAGGAATTATGAAAACCGATTTGGAAATATATTGCATATCTTAAGAATATTTAGGTTTTGGAAATTCCTTGGTGTCCAAACTTCCTTGGTCTATAAATACCCAAGTTTGCATTTCGAGCCAACTATCCTAAGAGCCAGCAAAACTACCTTGTTGTGTTGTTACTGGTGGAGCCATCTATTCGGACAGGAAAGTACCCTAATTAGGCGAAATCTCTTACGACCACTCGTTTAAAGACTTCTTTGGGATCAAGAAGCTCTACGAGTACCGTTGGTGGGAAACTAGATAATTGCAGTATTATCAGTTTTCGATTTGATTTGATTGACTAACGGTTGTTGAACTTTGATTGCACCTAGTTTGTTTATTCTTGAGAATCTTCTCTTCTGATATAAGATTCACTCAAACTAGATCGAAGTATCGACAGGATCTTTAGAACTGTTCGTAGATCTAAAGACATCTTGTGATAATCCATTGTTAACAGACTCCGTTCTTGCTTGATTGATCACAAGAGATTCAAGTTGTTGTGTGTAGGTATTTATTGAATATTTAAGAAGATTTGAAGACGAAGAAGATTTCTGATTTGGGTTCATAATCTTTGGTGTGCACAAAACTTGATCGGATGGGATCCAACTATAATCGGTTTATCTTTGATAGATTTGATTGATTGGTTGCGTAGATCGGCATCAGTATTTAGTAACTTGATCAGATCCTATTATTGATTGCATAATCTAAACTCTGCTACTTTGGTAGTTTTTGGATAAATTGATCTAAACCCGACAAAGGAGTTCATTGGATTAAACGAGAAGAGCCTTTGTCTAACTCATATCATCGAGATTGAAAAGTGTTGTTCTTGAAGCATTTGTTGTTCCTTTACTGTTCCAGTGCGTGCACTTATTGAATGTCGTAAGCGCAGGGATACTGAATAAACTAGGTGAACTATATGTTTAGTTGCTTGGTCTCAACTATACGAAGTTGGTTTGATTTTGTATAGCGGCTTAATTCGAGAGTATTCAATTCGGACTAGGTCCGTGGTTTTTCTCGCATTTGCTATTTCCTCGTTATTCTAATTGTTGTTATTATAATTTAAAGTAAATTACACAAACGTTAACTCTGTATTACTTGATAGTGATCCTATTGAGTTTGGTTAAGTCCGAACCTATTATCAAGTAATCACACTTTGATTGTTGTATTGTCTCGATCTCGTATCCATAGACGATCACACAAAGTGTTAATACCGATTCGTTGTATTGTCTCGACTAAGTCCATAGACAATCACTTTCGGTAAGAGGACTTATAGGTGGAAAAGTTTAAGATTGTGGTATATTTGGGTACCCTTGTCTTTTCAATTGGTATCAGAGCAGGAAAACACGAAAAGATCTAACAATCTGTGTTTGGTGCGATCCAACCTATAAGAATTGAATCTATGTCTGATTCAGTTAACGTAGAGCAAGAAGATGATACTCTTCAGAAAGGCTATTTTTTTCAAAACCTGATAAACAGCTCAACACTGTTAGTCCCCTGGCTGGACACCACTCAGGAAATATTAACCATGATGGGTTAATAAGAAAACAAATACTTGTGTCAGACAAGTCAGACTCAGATGACAGTGATGAGATTAAATTTTTCATAAAGCTTGCTGAAAAATATAATCTAAAAGATAATATTTATTATCCATCTGTCAAGAGAATTATCAGAGAATCTCTGATAAAAAACAGGGTTCATGAAGAAGCTATCTCTCAAGAAATTCTTGAAGTTCATGAACCTCATGACATGATGGTAATCACATCTAGTCTATATCAAGATGAAAATATTGATTCATTTTATCTTGAAACTGAATCTGAAGGATTTGACATTGATCATGTCAGAAGGAATCTATTAGTTAAGAAAAGGATATGTAATCTCTTAGATAATAAACGACATCCTGATTCTGATAGTCTAATCACTTACAAGAATCAAGAGAGAAGTGTTTTAAGGAATAATCTGATTGCTGATATGTTGTCAAGCACAACGTCTGTCAAGAAATATCCTACGAGTATGATTCTTTGAAATGATCGCAGAAATGCACTTAAACGAATGATTTTAAATTATGTTGTTTTGTTGTTGATTAAATGTCTAAATCAGAATCAAGGAAACAATCTCATCAAAAGATGATGTCATATTCCAATAATTATTTGGGACGATATAAGAGTTCTGCTCACTTCGTGACTCAAAATAATTCATGTCACACTGATGATCCCTCTGTTGCACCAGATCACTCAAGTTGTGACTTAATAAAAGAAGATGAGTCATGGAATAGTTTCAAAAGGGAAGATGTCCGAAACTATAAAGATGAGTCATGTTCCAAATACAAAGATGAGCAATCAAGTGCTCACTTCAACAATTGATTTTTGATCGGAATTTTCCGTCAAGTGCTCAATATAAATATAAATATAATGGGAAATTCTTAAAAGAACACTGGAATATGAGAAAGGTATATTTCTGTACTCATCATGAACATCTAAAGTATTTTTCTAGTTTTGGAATAACTTTTCTATTTTTAGAAGAATACATTCGATCTTAGGAAAGTTCATGATAAAAATTGGGTGGAATATTTTCGGACCCTCTTAATCATACTATTTCGGGAAACTTTCACTGTTATTTCCGAAAATGTATATTTTCATGTATTTTATCAAATAAAAATACTTTGACTAGGAGTTTCAAAAACTTGGAAACCAAGTTAAATTTGATATATATATATAACATCTTATGAACCGATTCTTCCCTAATTGTTTAGTCTGCGGTTAAAGTTGGGTGAAGATACTGTTGATATCAATTCACAATTACAGAAGCTTGAAACATGTCCTCCCACTGAGATTAAGTGTTATTACTCAAGGGAACATAAGAGGAATCACATATCACTTGATCTCATGTTCTATTTAATGAGAGATTTTGAGATTGCTCGAGAACAATTGGAAGCTTCTGAAAAGAATGAGAAGTGGCTTGAGTCAACTTTGTTGAAGTTGATTGTGCAAGTGAATCTCTTAAAACGGAGACTCAACCTTCTGAAAGAAAAGAGAAGACTCAAGAATCAGTGCTCCGAAGAAACTTCGGTAAATAATAAGAGCACTTCTAGTGATTAAGATATATGTTGTAATACTTAATCCAAACAAAATAGACATCAGTTTTTGATTTCTTTCAATTATTGTGTAAGGTCTATTACTGAATAAAACTATCTATTAGTTATGAATAAAATTATTATTTTATAATTTTTCTTGTGATAGTTTTTCTATTACATAACATATGCTTAAATGCTTTATATTATTGCTATGTGTATGAGATGTTTGATTTCGGTTTTTATAACCTTAATATTCGATCTCATATGATGTGTAAACCCTTATAGTTTGTGTGGCTTTTTGATTTAGCAGGATTAAGTTCTAGCCCAAGTTGGTAGGCTTTATCAAAGGATCATAAGGTGTTCATATTGGAACTCATATGTGAAAAAGTCACAATATGTTGAATTTTTGTTTAACATAAAAGCATAGGTGTTTAGGGTTTTCAACTTTTTCTATTTGCATTAGTTAAAACCGATTCAACCTTTCTCTAGTAAAGGTTGTTGTTGTTGTTGTTCTTTTGTTCTTGCAAGAGGATGACAACATAATGGGGGAGAGTTCTAACTTAAACTTGCGCTTAATGATATATCTTTCTGGGGAGAAGAGGATGCAGAATTTGAGGTAACGAATTTGTTAGTTAATCGTTATCCTGTTTAAGAAAAGAATGAGTTTATTGCATATATTTTTCTTTTGCTTAACGAAATTTGGTACAATTGATATTTATTCCATTATGCGTGTATGTATGGATGGATGTGTGTGTGATTCAATTGTTTCCGGTTAAGAAAAACTGGTTTGATATCTTTCTTTATTGTTTGGTATCAATTTTTTTAGACTTAACGAAATTTCGGTGCAATTGCGGTGCTTTAATATCTATGTTTATTTCAATTGCTTCCGGTTAAGAAAAATAATTGTGCAAGTCAATTTATTTGGTTTGTATGTATTGTTTATAGCTTAACAAAAGACGGGATCATTTGTTTAGTCCAATTCGATTCCGGATAAGAGAAACTAAGTTAATTCTGATCATAGTTAGACTTATCAAAAGTAAAGGATTCGGTTATTCAAATCTAATCGAATGCCTTGACAAGAAATATTAGTTAACTAACCTAGTATTCGTCTTGTCTAAAGTGGAAAGGTCTAAGTTATTTTCTGAATAATTAGTGCCTGATGAGAAAAATAAATTTAATTCTGATCTTTATTTTGGTCTTGTCGAAACAAGCGATTGTACTTGTGCAATCAGTTTAGCAAGGGAACTAAGTTTTCTTAGCCAATCTATTAAACTATTATAGAAGATTTCTTCGGGAAATTGTTTCCTTGATAACATATTAAAACCAAATTACTTGTAGTTTCGGTTTTGATATTGGTTATCTAAAGTGGTATGTGAAACCTTCGTGCTTAACTCTTATAGGTTGTACAATTCTTTCAGATTGTAAGATCCTTTCGGTTTTTTGTATTTGCTCGGACCTTTGTCACTTTGTAACAAAAAGGGGGAGAAATATATGGAGTAAACAAGTGATTTGTAATCACTTAGGAAAGGACAATTGTGCTTAAACGTTATATCTAACGAAAGAGTAAAGCATTCACTAAGGGGGAGAAACATATCATATGATGTTTGTAGTTATTTGGACTACAAAGGGAAATAACAAAGATGTGCGGATTGAAAATCTACCTATCTCACCTTTAGGGGGGTGATGCGTGTCTTAACCACAACAAATTAGTGAATATTTTTCCACTCAATTAACAAGTAATATGATGGTAGTTAAGTTCGTTCCCACGAGGAGCAAGAGTTTTTAGTTGTTTAATTGTCACAAAGAGGGGGGTTTATAAAGCAAAAGAAAATAAACAAAGCAATTCAAAGATAAAGTTGAAATTAATAAGAGAGACAAGATCAAGGAATCCTTCTTCGTTGCAAAACAATGATTCAAATTATGTTCTTTTCCACTTTTATTAATCACAGATTATCACCAACCGTAGGTAAAGCAACTAGATCAGTGATAAACCCCTAAATCCCTTGTATCACCGGATACGGAAATTCTCGACTACCGGATTCTATTTACCAACCCACCTAGTAGTAGATCACTCAAGATGTAATTTAAATAAACGCATTAAGATTTATGAACTTATTAGGTTGATATTAGTAGTTAGACTCTTAGATCAAGGTCTACTTGCTAATGTTGTTTTCACACACAATTGCTCCACGGAATCCCTCCGCAAGGTCTCGTGTTTTCTACTTATGTAAGAGTCAAGAAACGATTACTTATCCCCTAACTTTCACTAGCTTTAGATCAATTAACAAATTAATTTAGTTGGCCACCCAAACAATCTATCAATCAACCATGAATGTATAAACATTCCTATTAGTAAAAACAAACGATAATCATGTGAAAAACTTCAAGATAGAATTAAAAACAAAACTCAAATCATATGTTAAGAACTAGGAATTCATCCTCAATCAATAAGAAAATTAGCTACTCATGTTTTTGAAATTCACACAAATAATTAAAAGGAGAATTTTTCAAGTTCACACAAATAATTAAAAGAAGAATTTTGAAAAGCAAGCAAAAACACAAGTGTTGTGTGTGTCAAAAGGTGTCTAGAAGTGTGTAGAGAACTTCTCTATTTATAGGCTTCAATTTCTCCAAATCTTTCAAGGAATAGAACCCCTTTCCTTTATCAATTCAATTTCCAAGTTCAAGTCTTTCTCAAATCTTCCATCTTCTCTTTCCAAATTTGAGCCAAATTCTCCATCCATGAGAGAAACTCACACATAATTCTGCAATTTCGGTCCGCCAAAAAATTACTGGGATCACCGGAATCCGGCCAGAAAAATCACTGACGATCACCTGAGTTCTGCTGCCATTAACGGGATATTCTGTCAAGATTCCGTCAGAGATAACGGTCAATATGGTCAATCCGTTGGTCGGCGAGGTCAAAGGAGAGAGAGTGAATCAGCTGGTCTTAATCGTGGCTGAGTTGGCTTACTCAACTCGACTCACCAAGTTAGATTTATCGAGTCACCGAGTTGACTCATCGTAGGGGAGATTGACAGAGTTTCCTCTGTTTCCAAAGATTTTCGGCTACGTTCTTGTGCCATTCTTCACTCCCCTGTAACAATCCTAGCATACATCTAACATTCATTCTTATGCAATGCATTCTCATTCACAATTCCTTCATCTTAATTGCTGCATCTAACTGCACCTGCAACATCAACTCAGCACCACCAAAACAACCGACACCAGTTGCTCCACCAATAATTGCACATCGCAACAGCATCAGAACTGAAACCCATATCAATTTTAACTCAGTATTATCATTTCCAGCTCCAAACACAACTGCAGCTTCTCATCTTGCTATATTTGAGCTCAATACCACCACTGCTTTAGTAACTCTTCATCATCCATTCCTGCAATTCATTCCTTCTTATCCAAACCATAACTCAAATTCCAGTCCATACCCATCTCAGATTCAAACGGCGACAAGAACCCTACGTCCTCAATTAATAAATACCCATCTCTTAACATCTTCTCTGGATCAACAAAAAGAGAGCGGCTCTCAGATCCCCTTTCTCTTGTTCATCAAATAGTCTCCTAATCAACCTATTATTCACAGAAACATTCAATTTCGGCTATTTCCAGTGAACCCATTCTTTGATTCACATTCAGTTTCATCATCAGCTCCTCACCAGAACCCAGTATTTCTTCAACATCAACATCAACTGAATCTCGCCTCAGCCATCACAACAATTTCAGCCTCTTCTTCTCGAATCACAGACCCCATCTCCCTGAGCTTCAGCCATTATCAGATCCCTTTGAGCAGCACCACCCTTTCAAATTGGTCTCAGTCTATCAATTCGTCACCAACCCATGTCTGTTCTTCATACAACTCACCCATTTCATCATGAATCCATCGATAGCAACAGCGCTGCAAATCCATGGTAGCTCTCATCATCTTATCTGATTTCTCTATGATAGGTGTCTAAAACACCTAATTTTATATCTAGTATTTATGCTTTCTTTGCGAGTTATCTTGTGAATTATGTATCTTATGTTTACTTTTGAGTTTATTAGGTGCAATGGAGTCATTTGGAGCAAAAAGACCAATGGAACTCGTTCAAATACAAAATTTCTACTTTTCATTGTGTAGAGGACGAGAAGACGAAGGCAATGGCGAAAGAATGGAGTCAATCCGACATCGTATGAAGAATCTGGAAGCATCTGAAGCAAGCCGAAGTTGTCGCAAATTAGAGAACCTACAGAATTGCTATAGGCACCTGCTAAAATTACTCAGGGCACCTCCCTCTTTATACCTCCCGGAATAAGTCATAGGGTCTCTATTTCGCGACTTAAGATTATGTTGTTGCAACTGATTTGAGGCAAGTTCTTGCCTTTGTAGCTGAACCAAGTCAATTGCCATGAGTCTCAAGGATCCATCAAATTCTTATACTACGCACAAGAGACTTGGTAGGTTAAGACAAGCATAGACAACGGAGGTTATGGTTCTATTTTATGAGAAAACAGTTCGATGGTGATTGTGCCATTCAATTGAGAGCTAAAAGGAGTGGGATTTGAAGTGCAAGTTTAGAAGAACGGGTGAAGTTTTGAAGCTACAAATCGTGGAAAGAATGAAGTTTTTGCCACAAGAACAGTAGAAGAGAGTGTTTGTTGCCATTGATCTTTGCTGACAAATGGTGAGATTTATGAATGTTGATTGTGTGTGATTGAATGGGTCTTGTATGAAAGTCGATTGCAATGCAGGGAAGGAGATAGAATGATTTCGAAATCAGCAGAGCATTCATCTCCAAGCATCAACAAAACGCACATTAGGTGTTTGATACAATGCTGAATTCAGCTTCATCGAAGGTCTTCTTTGGCTAATGTGAGGAGGCGGTGAAGCACAATAAGCTGGAAGTGCAATTTGCATCTTGGTGATGGAATGAGGTTAAGTTGCGCGGTGGTCTGGTGGCGCAAAGTAGAAATGGTTGGCGAGTTCAACCGGCAAGGCATTTGCGGTGAGTGATGTCTTCTTTGGTGGTGATGTGGTTCTCGACAAGGAAGTGCCAAGGGAGTTACAACTGATGGATTGGTTTGGCGGATGGAGAATATGGACCGAGCGAAGGTGGCGTATCGAAGGACGGGGGAAGTTGATTTGATGCGTATGGTGATGATGATTGCGTAGAATGATTTGTGATGACGGGAATGTAGAAGAATGGGACGGTCTGCTTTGTGAAGGTTGCTTTGCCATGGAGTTGGAGCACGAGACAGATTTTCGATTATTGGCGGATTTGCTTATTCGTAGTAGCTATGGAGTCGATGCTATCAATGGAGCTGAACTTTGTGTGGCAGTGATTGCAGTGAGTGTGTGCTGTGATGCGTTCAGGGTTGAGCTGTGAAGAGAGTCATGGGGTTGATAATTGTTGAGAGTCAAGAAGGCACTGGATTGGTGGTTTGGGCTGGTGAAGCTGGCAATAGATCGGAGTGGTCTTGTTGAGTCTTTGTGGAGCCGAGGTTGTTGTAAATGCATTTCGGTGCAAGGGTGGAGTTTTCTTTGTGGTTAAGGAAGCACAATGACAGATTCGGGTCAGAGACGAGTGGAGATTCATGGACTCTGGTGGTTGAGATGGAAGTGTCATCAATGGTTGGAACCGGTGCTTGAGAAGATCTTTTGCGGTGTGCGGTTGTGAGTCTGCTGGTGTTGTGGGAGCTAGTCACGGCGAAGGGAGTCGAACTAGAGCTGTAGTAGCCGAGTGAAGCAAGCAGAGATGTGAAGTCGAGCAACAAGGATGTTCTTTATTATCTTTGCTCCAATGGACTGAATTGCAAATGATTTGCAGCTGCTTGATGTCTTGCTACTGAGATGGTTGCAGGGTGGACAAGAACAAGGGAACTGAAGGTTCAGCTGGTGTGTGATGCCTTCCATGGAACCGGTAGTTGCGGTCGATTGGAGTTCTGAGTAAAGCAATGTTGCTCGAGAAGCCGGCAAGGAGGACAAAGTGTAAGAAGGGTTTGGCTCAAGTCTATGATGCAGATGCAACAATGGCTTGTGTTACAAAACTGATAGTTGAATTAAGCAGACTGAGTTGGTGGCATTGTGTATGGAGCTAGTTGAGTTGTGGACAGTGCCTGAACAAAAATGCAGTGGCAGATCTGAAAAACGGAGCGAAATTGGTAAGCCGGTGAGCATAGTTCTGGTTATCGGATTTTGGAACCGGAAGTGGGTATAGTAATGTTTCACTGAATCATGAAGGGGGTATGAGTCGGATGCAAGAATTGACGGCCGGACATATGGGCTACGAGTCGCGCTTTTGGGTGCGTTTTCGTAAGAAATGGGAATTGGCTAAAATGGTTTTTGTGAATGTGTGGACTGCAGAGAAGCAAAGGAGCTCTTTGGAAGTGTAGAATTGCCTCGGTGATAGTACCGATGACAAAGGTGGCTCCGAGATATTTTTCCAATGACCGGCGACCGGATTCCGCGCGACGTCGCAAATCCGGCGACTAGTTTTAGACCCAAAATTCCGAGGACTTATTTTCACACCTGGGCTTGGTGGACCAACTTGGAGACGGGTTTTGAGAAGAATCAACCTAATTTTGGGAAAGTATCCTTATGGGGAGAAAAGCATATAAATAGAAAATTCTTTTCTAAACCTAGATATATCTCCATTAGGAGAACTCATACTTTTGGTTCTAGGGTTTAGAAACATGATAGGTTTTCTCTTTCTTCTTGTTATGAACTCCTATGCATTGAGTAACTAAGTTTTTATTATTGGTTAAAGATGTAGTCGGATTTTGCAACCAAGTTATGATTTTTATGAATTAGTTTTCTCTCAATATTATCGTTTGATTTCTACGGGTTATAATAATTGCATGATTGATGGATTGCAATATGATTGAATGTTTGTTTAGTCGAGTCTAGAATTGATTGAACTCACATCCATATCTATAGCTATTTTAGGGTTTTCATCGAGCGATAACCTTGAATACTAGTAGCATGATATGATTAGGGTTTGTAGTGATACATCCTCGTAGTCATATGTAGAAATTGACCTTTGTTCGAATTGTTTGCGCAATGTATTACAATTGCATTGATTAGCCTATTTCTGAAACTTAATGCTCCTAGGAATTGAACTTGATTAGCGCAAGGCGTTAGGTTATTCTTTAGGTAGATTTCACATACTTGAAACCCTAATGTGTGTGTTGATAACTTTGGAAATTTACGGAGTATTCTTGCAATAAGGTATTCCATGGCTTTTGATGATAGCGAGATTAAATACGAATTCTATTCATATATTCATAAACTTGTTTACAATTGAAGATGAAACCTTTATCCAATATTTTCACATTCTTGATTTGCGTATTTTATTTGCGTTTTGTTTATTTTTATTTACACAATCGAAATTCTTAGGGTGTTTTATATAGGAAACCATAACATATTGACAACCTAGACCTCTCTCGTGGGATCGATCCTTTCTTGCCCTTGCTATATTTATATTTTGAGTAGTAAGAAAGTGTAATTATATTTGTGTCGCTTACGACAACCATCAAATTTAGGCGCCGTTTAGGGGAGGCAACGGTTGTTAATTGTTTTTGGTTTCTTATTTTTGTATTTATTTTTGTTTTACTTTTTCTTATTCTTTGGTTTCTAACCGAGTTTTGAGAATCTCGTTTCAGGTACCAATTTCTATGGACGGAGCATATTGGAGCAATCAATACGGCTTTCAACCTCAACAACATAACAATTATCACCCTTAGGGGGAGTATAATCAAAACCAATCCTTTGGCTATGATCAATACTCCACGTACCCTATGAGTTATTCTCATACATATCAACCTTCTTATGGTGGTTATGTAAGTGAGCAACCACAAGGAGGGGAGAATAGTTGTACTCCTATTAATTTTTCCTCTAGTTTGGTAGATGAAATGCAACAATTTATGGACAGCATGGAGTCAATTTGCGGACAACCCAGCGTGGAACCAATTTCATCGACCGAACGTGCTCATAGTATGTTTGGCCCAATTTCTGATCATAGTTATGATCATCCACCCATTCAAAGGGAATATAATTGGCCTAACAATACTAAGTAAGTAATTCTACTTTTCTTTGTCGAATGAGCTTTACCAACAAATGGAACACTATATTCAGAATTTGGATGGAACACTCCAAGAGCTTCAAAAAGGTGTTTCCACTTTAAGACAAGGCATTGAAGAATACAAGGAGGAAATGAATAATTATGTTGACAAAGGCGAACCTTTGGGGACTTTTGTTGATATTTGTGTAGTTAACTCAACTCTTGATCGTAATAATGATCATTCACCTATTCAAAAGGATGAGTTAGAGATTAGCAACACTAAATTCAGCGAGGACCAATGTTATGATGACTATGATAGTGATGATGATTATTATGAAAAAATATCGTTTGAACCAACTCATGGTGACATCCCCGAGGAGTGTACAATGGAGTCTTTTTGGGATCAAGATGAAGACGAAGAGGAATATGTCGACACTTGTGTAGATTACTCAAGCATTGATCTTTATAATGATCAAGAACCTATTCAAAAGGTAGAGCTTGAGGATGATGCAATGAGTGTTCTAAAGAAATTCCTTATGGACAATATTGCATCCGCAAAAGAGTATGTGCCTTACAACAAAAAGGAGGAATGTGTTGAGAATGAGACCGTTTTGACCAATATTGTGGAAGACCCAATTGAGCTTGCAAAGGATTGTAATGATGATGTTTATGTCGATACTTTGGTTAAGGCAGAAACGGACGAAGAATGGTTGCAAGGTTTGATAGAGGACCATGATATACAAGAGGTGAATAATTCACTTGAATTTTTCAAGGATGAAGAGGATTCCGTGATACAAGAGATTGTGCAAGGTTTATCTAACCCTTTGCCTATTGTTTCTTCTCCTTTACCTCTTATTGGTTTGAATGTATGTGCTTCGAAAACATTGTTGAATGACTTTGTTTCTCGATTCCCTCCATTAGAGATACTTGATTCTCATACTATGAAGGTTATGGAACAAGAAACCGTGGAAGTACCCGACTTCTATATTCTTTATACACTTCCAAGTGTGGACAAGAATAAGTGTGGGGGAAGCTTTTATCGGTTCATAGCTTCACTTTTGCTTTATGTTACTAATATTTGTGTGAAGCTAGTGTTTGCAAAACAGAGTTCTATGGACGGATCCCCAACTTTTCGATTATTGGTGTATGGGGAATGAATCTTACAAGAAGCTAAGTCGGGCCGTCGACTTTAAAACAAGCGCTTAGTGGGAGGCAACCCACCGGTTTTGTATCTTTATCCTTATCTTTTTGTTTTTATGCATTTGCTTTTATCTTTATTTTCTTGTTTTTGCATATTATTTGCGGAATTTCCCACCTTGGACTTTCTTTGGACGATTCAATTTTACATTGAGGACAATGTAAAGTTTAAGTGTGGGGGAGCATTTATATGTTTTAGTTTGTTTTATGTATAAAAAAAAAAAATCAGAAAAATAGAAAAATCAAAAAAATTGTGCTATTTGAACTCCGAAATCTAGAACTTGTGCCTTTAGGATGACACCATTAGTGGATGGAACCATTTTGAATGCAGGAGTTGAGGAACTAATTAACTAAAAGGGACGAACATAGCTCATGAATCACAAATTAACATGATAGTTGTTACCATATCTCGGAATATCACCATATCACATTCTATTTTTATTTTTCCATATTTATCTATTGTCCTCTAAGTGCTTTGGTGGGTCACTAAAAATCGACGTGTTATTGCTGCTAGGATGAAATAGAGTGATTGAGTTACTAGAAAAAGAAAAAAAAATGGAAAAAAATTATTAAAAAAAAAAAAAAAAAATTGAAAAAGAAAAGAAAAAAAAAAAGACCGATCAATTAGACCAAAACGGAATAAAAAGACACTTGGGAATAGCAGTATGTGTGAAACGTAGTCCCTGTCTCCGTCGCCTAAACAAGCGTGGAATGCAGGATCCAAGGCAACTATCATGTAATTTTGACAAGAAGCATGCGCTTGGATCCAAAAGATCTAATCATGCCGTCTAAAAAAAAAAAAAAAAAAAAAGAAATTGGATCCAGTTTGATCCAATCTTATATAAAAAAAAAAGAGAATAAATTATTATTGTGTTGAATAAAGTCACTTTTGGTTCCCTTGTATATGCCAATTGATTTGATGTAGCATTCAAGACTAAGTAGCTCAATCCAATAGGATTAGGTTTATCTTTGGTGACCTTCAGACAGATATGGGAAACATCGAACACTTGTGAACATTCGCCAACATCTACATCTTTATCCATCTTCTTAATCTTTTCATTGTGATTGTGGTTTGTTAGTTTCCGAGTATTGTGGTTTGTTCGACTATCTAATTAGAGTTTATTTACTAATTTATGAATTGAATTTGCAAGGTACCTCCTCCTGTAGTCATTTTGGATTCGTTCATTGATTTGTCATGAATAGACGGAGTTGGATATATAGGTTTTGTAGGTATATCTCTAGTAAACCTTCACGAGACTATAACTCGTCCACTAGGGACACCTAGGGGTTTAAAGGCTTGTTATTTATGCTAAAATTAACCGTAGCCTCGACGACACGGAGTTGTTGTATTTTATTGTTTTGTTTGATTTGCTCGAGGACTAGCAAAGTCTAAGTGTGGGGGAATTTGATAGGTGTCTAGAACACCTAATTTTATATCTAGTATTTATGCTTTCTTTGCGAGTTATCTTGTGAATTATGTATCTTATGTTTACTTTTGAGTTTATTAGGTGCAATGGAGTCATTTGGAGCAAAAAGACCAATGGAACTCGTTCAAATACAAAATTTCTACTTTTCATTGTGTAGAGGACGTGAAGACGAAGGCAATGGCGAAAGAATGGAGTCAATCCGACATCGTATGAAGAATCCGGGAAGCATCCGAAGCAAGCCAAGTTTGTCGCAAATTAGAGAACCTACGGAATTGCTATAGGCACCTGCTAAAATTACTCGGGGCACCTCCCTCTTTATACCTCCCAGAATAAGTACCGGTCTCTATTTCTGCGACTTAAGATTATGTTGTTGCAACCGGGTTTCGGGCAAGTTCTTGCCTTTGTAGAAATGAACCAAGTCAATTGCCATGAGTCTCAAGGATCCATCAAATTCTTATACTACGCACAAGAGACTTCGGTAGGTTAAGACAAGCATAGACAACGAGGAGGTTATGGTTCTATTTTATGAGAAAACGTGTTCGATGGTGATTGTGCCATTCGAATTCGAGCTAAAAGGAGTGGGATTTGAAGTGCAATCAAGTTTAGAAGAACGGTGAAGTTTTGAAGCTACAAATCGGGGAAAGAATGAAGTTTTTGCCACAAGAACAGTACCAAGAGAGTGTTTCTTTGCCATTGATCTTTCTTTCGACAAATGGTGAGATTTATGAATGTTGATTGTGTGTGATTGAATGGGTCTTGTATGAAAGTCGATTGCAATGCAGGGAAGGAGATAGAATGATTTCGAAATCAGCAGAGCATTCATCTCTGAAGCATCAACAAAACGCACATTAGGTGTTTGATACAATGCCTGAACCAGTTCTCACCATCGGGTCTTGCTGTGGCTAATGACAGGGAGGCAGTGAAGCACAATAACTGGAAGTGCAGCTGCATCTTGGTGATGGAATGAGGTTAAGTTGCGCGGTGGCTGGTGGCGCAAAGTAGAAATGGTTGGCAGGTTGAACTGGCAAGGCATTTGCTGTGAGTGATGTGTTGGTGGTGGTGATGTGGTTCTCGACAAGGAAGTGCCAAGGGAGTTACAAATGATGGATTGGTTTCTAAGAGATGGAGAATATGGACCGAGCGAAGGTGGCGATCGAAGGACGAGGAAGTTGATTTGATGCGTATGGTGATGATGATTGGCAGAGAATGATCTTTGCAAAATGACGGGAATGTAGAAGAATGGACGGGCCTCTTTGTGAAGGTTCTGCCATGGAGTTGGAGCACGAGATGATTTTCGATTATTGGCGTAGCCGCTATTCGTGGTAGCTATGGAGTCGATGCTATCAATGGAGGTGAACTGTGTGGCGGTGATTGCAGTGAGTGTGTCTTGTGATGCGTTCGGGGGGTTGAAATTTGTGAAGAGAGTCATGGGGTTGATAATTGTTGAGAGTCAAGAAGGCACTTGGATTGGTGGTTTGGGCCGGTGAAGCTGGCAATAGATCAGGTGGTGCTGTTGAGCTGCTGTGGAGCTGCAGGTTGTTGTAGCTGCATTTCAGTGCAAGGGTGGAGTTTTGCTGTGGTTAAGGAAGCACAATGACAGAGAGCAGTTCAGGAGACTGGTGGAGATTCATGGACTCTGGTGGTTGAGATGGAAGTGTCATCAATGGTTGGAACTGGTGCTTGAGAAGATCTTTTGGAGGTGCGATTGTGAGTCTGCTGTGTGAGCCGGAGCTAGTCACAAATGAAGGGGAGTCGAACTAGAGCTGTAGTAGCTGAGTGAAGCAGCAGAGATGTGAAGCCGAGCAACAAGGCAAAGTTGTTCTTCATTATGCCGCCTCCAATGGACCGAATTGCAAATGATTTGCAAATGCTTGATGTCTTCGCTATCGAGATGGTTGCGGGTGGACAAGAACAAGGGAATCAAGGTTGCCTGGTGTGTGATGCCTTCCATGGAACCGGTAGTTGCGATCGGTTGGAGTTACAAAGCAATGTTGCTCGAGAAGTCGGGCAAGGAGGACAAGTGTAAGAAAGGGTTTGGCTCAAGTCTATGATGCGAGATGCAACAATGGCTTGTGTTACAAAACCGATAGTTGAATTAAGCGGCATCGAGTTGGTGGCATTGTGTATGGAGCTAGTTGAGTTGTGGATGTGTGCTCGAACAAAAATGCATTGCATGATCTAAAAACCGAGCGAAATTGGTAAGCCGGGGTGAGCATAGTTAAGTTATTTGATTTTGGAACCGGAAGTGGGTATAGTAATGTTTCATTTGAATCATGAAGGGGGTATGAGTCGGATGCAAGAATTGACTACGGACATATGGGCTACGAGTCGCGCTTTTGGGTGCGTTTCGTAAGAAATAGGAATTGGCTAAAATGGTTTTTGTGAATGTGTGGACTGCGAGAGAAGCAAAGCGGAGCTACCGGGAAGTGTAGAATTGCCTGGTGATAGTACACTGATGACAAAGGTGGCCCGAGATATTTTTCCCATGACCGTGACCGGATTAAGCGATGACGTCGGTAAATCCGCGACTAGTTTTAGACCCAAAATTCCAGGGACTTATTTTCACACCTGGGCTTGGTGGACCAACTTGGAGACGGGTTTTGAGAAGAATCAACCTAATTTTGGGAAAGTATCCTTATGGGGAGAAAAGCATATAAATAGAAAATTCTTTTCTAAACCTAGATATATCTCCATTAGGGAGAACTCATACTTTTGGTTCTAGGGTTTAGAAACATGATAGGTTTTCTCTTTCTTCTTGTTATGAACTCCTATGCCATGAGTAACTAAGTTTTTATTATTGGTTAAAGATGTAGTCGGATTTTGCAACCAAGTTATGATTTTTATGAATTAGTTTTCTCTCAATATTATCGTTTGATTTCTACGGGTTATAATAATTGCATGATTGATGGATTGCAATATGATTGAATGTTTGTTTAGTCGAGTCTAGAATTGATTGAACTCACATCCATATCTATAGCTATTTTAGGGTTTTCATCGAGCGATAACCTTGAATACTAGTAGCATGATATGATTAGGGTTTGTAGTGATACATCCTCGTAGTCATATGTAGAAATTGACCTTTGTTCGAATTGTTTTGCGCAATGTATTACAATTGCATTGATTAGCCTATTTCTGAAACTTAATGCTCCTAGGAATTGAACTTGATTAGCGCAAGGCGTTAGGTTATTCTTTAGGTAGATTTCACATACGCAACCCTAATGTGTGTGTTGATAACTTTGGAAATTTACTTGAGTATTCTTGCAATAAGGTATTCCATGGCTTTTGATGATAGCGAGATTAAATACGAATTCTATTCATATATTCATAAACTTGTTTACAATTGAAGATGAAACCTTTATCCAATATTTTCACATTCTTGATTTGCGTACTTTATTTGCTTTTTGTTTATTTTTATTTACACAATCAGAAATTCTTCCGGGTGTTTTATATAAGAGACCATAACATATTGACAACCTAGACCTCTCTGTGGGATCGATCCTTTCTTGCCCTTGCTATATTTATATTTTGAGTAGTAAGAAAGTGTAATTATATTTGTGTCGCTTACGACAGCCATCACTCTACAGATCGAAACCCCGTGAAATCAATCACATCAGCAACATCCAATTCATCATAACCCGAGAGTTCTTCTTTATGTTCATCTTCTCTGTGTTCTTCTCATGCCCTCGATGTCGATTTCGATTTCCTCCATCCGCCTCGGTCGCGCTCTATTCCTCTTTCTCAATTTCATCAAATGGGAAGAACGAAATGAATGTTACACAGTCGATCCAAATTAGGTTTTATGTGGGGACGGCTATTTGCACCCACGGTGCTAATGGATTTGGACACCCCAGGATAGCCCCATAACCTTAGCTGGCTGTCTTTAACACTCCTCCTAAAGAGAGTTTCCCCTTATCCTTGACTGGTCTCCAGATAGTGTTCTCCCATGAAATGACAATTTTGCCATTTTTACTCAAATCGGTTGATTTCTTCTTCTTTTCTTATGTGCGACTCCAGAGTACCTAATAACTCAAAAACACGCGTAAAATACATAATTTACAAGAAAAAATAGCAAAGAAAGCATAAACTGTAGATAGTAAATACGGTGCATTCTACACCTATCAAATTCCCCCACACTTAGACTTTGCTAGTCCTCTAGCAAATCAAACTAAAACTTACAACTTCAAAGCGTTCCAGCGTCCCAAGCATCCAAAGAACTATGAGGACATAGAGTTTCTGCATACTAGTAATAAGAATTTAGAAATACTAAAGAACATATTCTCATTCTTAAATGTTGAGTGAGAAATAACCACACCATAATGAGAGAACGCGTGTTTGAGAAGTGATCAATAAGCATTTCGCCTCGACTTCTGCCTCACCAAAAAGGGTTTTATGATAATTGCACTCAAAAAGACGGCTTTTTTATGGGTCTCACATGTGTGCAGGTAGGAATGAAGAAAGAAATCCTGCAACACGTTGAATGGTGGGAAGGACAACTTCCGAAATATTTTTAAAAAAACACATCTTTTAATATTTTGAAAAACCATTTTTCTGACGATCTCTAAGAAAGGAAATCAACCACTATTATCGAGGATGAGATTACTTACTCACCTTCACATCCGATCGCCAATTATGATAACACCACTCTCACGGCATCCCATAGAAACGTCTTCCGCTCCTCGTCTTTATTTTCTTGGTCTTCATCTTCGGCTTCAACTATTGATGTTAAGCTCTCGAACTTCGTAATTCCTTGACAATTTGTAACTCTTTTTCCTTAAAATCCTTGTCGCTTGAAACTTCCTTATAGATTTTCCTTCCCCACGATTAATTTTTCTTTTGTCTCATTTTTTTTTGATGGAGACAAAAGAAATAAAATACAAAACAAAGTGAAAATAAAACAAACCATTGCCGTGGGAGAAGTATTTTACCGTTTAATTCTTCACAACTTGTATCGTCTCAAAATCATAATCTTCAATAATTCTCACCTTTTAATTTTCTTTGCTCTCGTAAATAAGTCTTCATACTTGGATATAAAATTACCTCATTGTATTGTAAGTCTTCAACATATATGTAAAAGTCTGCTCTTTGTATGTTACTTTACTTGTATTTGAACTTTGCTCTTTTCTTGTTCCGTTGCTTATAAACCTTGAACTTCTTCAACTTTCCTTGTAGATTTTGATGTCGCTCCTTGTTGATGATGATGGTGTTTCTATGGATCCATTGCTGTCGAGAGAGAGAATGGTGCTAACTGCAAATCGAACTACAAGAAGGAGGCTTTCATCTATAGACGTCACCCTCATGATTGACAAAATTAGCACTCAAGAGATCAAATAGTAGTGCTAAAAATTGGTGTGAAGTTGGGTAGCTCACCATTTTACCCGGAATTAACCTACGGTGACACACACTCAAAAGAAAGCTCTTTAGTTAGCTACAAAGAATATTTGGTCGGTGCCTCACATGATATAAATACGGGTAGTCTCCACTAATGATTGATCAACAACTCTAATAATGCATTTCTCCCTGCTCCTAATTTGCATCACCGGCATGATTAAATCCATTATTTAACACTCTAACAAACAAGAAATCCGAATGTAGTTCCCTAACACTTCCAAGTTCAGTTATGTCGGTCAGAATTCTCTATGTAAACATACCTAGAAGTATGCTAGTGACTCTAAAATCTCTAAAAGTTGGAGGTTTTAAGTAATTTTTTTTTTAAATAAATGCTTAACCACTCCCCCACACTTAAACCTTACATTGTCCTCAATGTAATTGAATCGTCCTAGTAAAGTCAAGGTGGGAAATTTTAACATGATATGGAACAAGAAAAAATAAAATAAAAAACAAAAAACAAAAAAACAAAAAGCAAAAAGCAAAAAAATAAGAAATACAAAACCTATGGGTTGCCTCCCATGAAGCGCTTGTTTTAAAGTCGACGGCCCGACTTAGCTCTTGTTGCACATTACTCCTCCATAGGGAGTAAATCTCCAAATGGAAGTTCATCCAAATTCACATAAACGATGTTCTCATAGTATGGCTTCAATCTATGGCCGTTGACCTTGGAAACCGAGTTGTCTCTAAGACTAGTAATTTCAACTGCACCATAAGGAAAAACATTAGTAACAACATATGGTCCAATCCAACGGGACCTTAACTTTCCAGGAAATAGTTTAAGGCGAGAATGATATAAAAGGACTTTTTGTCCCACTATGAAGCTTTTACGAGAAATCATCTTGTCATGAAAAAGATTGGTCTTTTCCTTGTAAATACGGGAACTCTCGTAAGCATCATTACGTATCTCCTCTAGATCATTTAGTTGTAACTTCCTTTGCTTCCCCGCTTCATCATACTCCATGTTGAATTTCTTTATCGCCCAATAAGCCTTTTGTTCAAGTTCAACCGGAAGATGACAAGCCTTGCCATAAACCAACCGATATGGAGACATACCAATCAGTGTCTTATACGCCGTTCTATACGCCCAAAGTGCATCATTGAGCTTAAATCTCCAATCTTTCCTTGTTGTATTCACCGTTTTCTCAAGAATGAACTTGATCTCACGATTTGAAATTTCCGCTTGTCCACTAGTTTGTGGATGGTAAGGCGTACCAATTTTGTGTGTTATGTTGTACTTCTTGTAGGATCAGAATATCGCAACAACAACATACTTGCGATATTGTCATTAGCAACATTGCGAAATCGTCGCAGACTAACATCAAAAATGACGTAACAGACGACACCAACAGAAATACGAGAAAGGTATGAAGAATTCGCGAGAAGGTAGCAAGAGCCTGCGAGATTATCAAAGACCTACGAAATATGAGCTGTACTCCACTATGTGTGAGCTGTCATCCACTATGTAAACACCTATATAAATAGGAGAGCAGGAGAGAGAAAGGGGGAGACAATTTTGTAAGAGAGAGAGAGATATTTTTAGAGAGAGATTATTATTTTCTTTATCATCTTCTTCCCCTAAAACTAGATCTAGAGCTCTAAAAAATATCCATTAATGGAGGTTCTAAATGTAATATTAATGTAACCTCAACAATCATAGTGAAGAACCATGGATGTAGATCACATTGATCGAACCATGTAAAAAATCCTTGTGTCCATTTTATAATTTTAGCACTTTAATCTTTATTTTGATTATGAAATAGATTTAGATCTAGAAAATATTACATGGGGTGTGTTGTGGGAAATCCTGCAACTACATTTGGCGCTAGAAACAGGGACCTGGTGCTTGTTTGTTTGAAAAAGCCTCAAAGAAATTAGCTATTGTAAGAGCTGGATTCACTGGATCTACAAACTGTGAAGAAAAATTTAGAAAGAAGAAAGATATAAAGAGATGTTAAAGCTACATCAAAACCAAAGATGAAGAAAGAGGAACAGAATGAAATTAACACGGAGACCAATTCCCTTCCTATTTCTTTAATTTTTCTTTTTAAAATCTTAGATCTGGTGGTTTACACCCAAAATTTTGGGAGAATGTTTATAAAAATTTTAACCGACCTTCATTAGAAGCTTGATTTTATCTTCAAAAGACGATTCAAAGTGTGTTTTCAAAGCAGTTTTACAATCGAATCTTGTTTTACAAACCCGTACATTGAATTTCCGAGAAACTTAAAAATTGAAAATTGTTGATCTAACTATTATTTTGATCTTCTCTCGTCTGTGATACTGTGAAATTTGATGAAGAAAGCAAAATTATTAAAGACGCAAGGAGGGATGGACGAGAACGTCATCATGTCAATACAAGAATAGCGAAGCAAGATAGCAACAAATTAAAGGAAGGACTTGAACACACGGTTACTAGTAATGAAGAGAAGATGCCAAATTTTAGCTTACCTCGTCAAAATTTTATCTGAAGGAGAAAATAATGAAGCAAAACTAAAGGTCAGTTCGCTGAGAAGGAGTAACTAGCGAAGAAAATGAGAAAGCAACATGCGAAAGAATATTAAAGTCCATTAGCATCACGAAGGAATCAAAAGCTCCAGTGAAATTTCTCTTGTGCGATAGGATGCACCCACCAACTCATCAATACATAACGACAGCGAATAAATGGATTCAAACCAACACCAACATTCTAGCAGAAACTTAAGATTCCAACGGAGGATAATAACAAAGGACAAAGACAACAATGTCATTACTCGTCAACAACATCAGTTTAGGCGAAGACAGCTCAGTGGATAGAGGAAAAAGACTAATGATTTATTCACGAAGTACTCCATCAACAACACAAAGAAAGGCGAAAAGAGTTACTGGGCTTATATCTCTACGAATCTATTTCATGTTCAGGACTTTGCGAAGCTATTCCGTCAAAGTACAGATACGGGCGAAGAAGTCATCACCAATAGCTGTTGCGAAGAAAACGCACAACATAAAGTTATTCATGGAGATTACTGAGTAGACGTCAGGGCAAAATAATCAGGAACATCCAAAAATAATGGAAAGATAGTTTAGACGAAGGAAAGGACTTGATGCATGCGAAGACAAAGGGAGGAATTCTGATGAATTAAAGTAAAGCAAGGGCGAAAGGGACGCTCACGTAAAGAAAAACTGGGAATTTGTTTCAACATAAACAGTGACGAACAGATTGAGAAGAAAACTTCATGCGAAGAAACATAGTAGAAAAGCTTTTGTGAAGAAATAGGGTGAAAATACAGGAAGGTACCAAATTTGAAGCTTGCGGCAGAGGGAAAAAGCATAAGGAATGGCAAGAGTTAACCAACAATGACCAAAGCAACGTCAATCAAATTCTGCTCATCATCAGTACCAGCGAAGTAAAGAATGCCAAGAGGCATGGAACTCAACTTATGCCCGCAAAAGACTTCATCGTAGCAGGGCAAAGAAAGACATACAGCTAGGAGAATTTTACTAACAAAAATTATTAAAGAACGATAAGGATTCACCTAATTCAGTTGTTAATGCAAATATTGATTAAAAGCTTCTCATAGCATGAAAGATTACAGGCGAAAGAATACTTTGTCAACTATTTTAGAGAAGTTGCAGCAGATAGACAATGACGGAGTATAGAAACAAAATATCTCTCTCAAAAAAAAAAAAAAAAAAAAGAAAAAAGAAAAAAGGGGAGTGATTACATTTCTCACATGATTCATCAATGATTCCTGCGAAGAACAAATAAAGGGGAGTGATCAAGGTGCATTGAGTTTACCACGTCATTAAATCTTAACATGCGAGAAGACGCAATGGGATGGATGCAATCATCAGTCTCTATTATTGTGATGCGAAGAAAAGTTTAGCTTGTGTAAGACTCAACAGGAAAAGAAGAAGAAAAGACAAAGATAAATATCATACAAAAGACGAGAGAAGTCAGAATGACTATCGCGAATGGTACCAATCCTTCACAAAACAGGAGCTGCCACAGATGGTCACAAACAAAAAGGAGAAAGCTTGGTGTCGAAAGATCGAGTCTCACCGCAGCAATATTTTTTCACATTTTTTCTAAAGTTGCCTAAAGAGACTCACCGCAGCAATATTTTTTCACATTTTTTCTAAAGTTGCCTAAAGAGAAGATAGTAATAAGATGATGTTAGTATGGATTTCTTTCGCAATCAGAAGCCAATATAGATGGTCGACAGCGAAGAGAAGAAGTTTGATGCTGCGAGATCGATTCTCTACTCAACCATATTTTTACATGTTTTATCCAACTTCGCAAAAGACAACTTCGCAAGAGAAGAAAAGAATAAGAAGGCAACTTCACCAACTTTATCAAAAACAGAAGTTGGCACATATGGTGAAGTCAGCAGAGTATGCGTTCGTGTTCGCAGGATCGAATCCCAACTTTCGCAGACTTTTTGCATGTTTTTACTCGAAAAGCTAGAGCCAAAGATCACATTAAAAGAACGACGTGGTCACATTCTTTCACAAACAAGAGCCAGGAAAGTTGGTCAGAGGAGAAAACAATGAGTCTGAGGACGCAGTTTCAAATCCCACTTCTCGCGAATTTTTCCCATCTTTTTTGCAAAGAAGAGAGTTGATGATTATTTAGCAAAGAATGAATAAAAAAAATGACAGAAATGAAAGAATAAAGAAACGCGAATAAAATTTCGCAGAGATTAATGACAAAGAAAGGGGCGAACCTGCTATGGCGTACACCTTAGTTCGCGAAATCAAAATTTCGCAAGAGGCAAATGTAAGACCTAAAGTGCGTCATAAAAGGGGTACTGCACGACATGGCTCGGGGAAAGGTTACACCGCCCCTGGAACCTGAGTCATGGAGATTTGGGGTCAATAAAGCCCATCTAGGAGAGGTACCTTGGATTTTCAACCTAAGCTTATGACTTGGGTTGGACGACCGAGGGACTCTTCTAAGGAGTCAGCATATGACCAAGGCGCCGAGGTACACGGTTGAGCCAAGAGTGCCTGGGGCATTTGAAGTGTCTCGGCCATTCTTGGCAAGTCTCGGCATATCCGCACTCGGCTACCAAGAAAACTCCACTTAGGGTGCAGTCTCATAACCATAAGCCCTATAGGCAAAAGGGATAAGAGGCTGCGAAAACAACTGGTTGTTGTTAAGACCGGATGGGGGGGAGCTAGCCTTGTATGGCAAAAGTACGCCTCCTTGAAGGGGCAACCATGGGGATGATAAGGGCGGCACCTTCCATTAGGGAGCTGATAAGTATCTTAAAACGCAAATGTCATGAGGCTTTATTTTCGCAAGAAAATTTAGGCTTGTCATATTTGTGCGACAATCCTGAAGAGGCAATAATACAAAAGACAAAGATAAGATGAGATCAATGGGTCAATACATGAAAATGTAAGGACGTCCTGCGATTTCATCGCAAGACGGCAATGTCATGGGGCTTTATGTTCGCAAGAATTTTTTGGCCTGTCATATTGTCGCAACAAAAATATCCTGCAGAGGCAACAATACTAGAGAAATGATAAGACAAGATCAAGGGGTCGTTACATGAAAGTGTAACGACGTCCTGCGATTTTGCCGCATTGACAAGAGGTGGCATAGTAAGACCTTTAACTAGGAAGGCAAAATAAGACCACATAAGAAAATGAGTAAGCAAATAAGCTTGCGAAAATGATTATATGTAAACAAATAAGTTTACGAATATATACATGGAAATGAGTCTGAGACAGCGAAAATAACAAAGAAGCATTATTCGAATCTCTCGAAGTATTATTCGAATCTCTCAAGAAGATTTATTTAGAATCTCTCAGGAGTGTTATTCAGAATCTCTCAGCAGTATTATTTAGAATCTCTCAGGAGTATTATTCAGAATCTCTCAGGGTATTATACAAAATTTTGCAGAGGTATTCATTATTTCTCATAAGTATTCATAATTTCGCAGAATGAGTTAGAATTTCTCAGAATGTGATTATTTTGCGAAATGTGGTTATTTCGCACAATTATTTCGCAAAATTAAAAGCAACTCGAAGATATTATACTATCGCATGAGCACAAAACAAGAGACAGAGGCAAAATAAGGATGAAGAAACAACTTGCTCATTCAATATTTTCTCAAGGATTCTACCCTCTGATGCGTGTCGTAGGTGCAATCAAATTAATTCAAAATTTCCACTCAATTAAAAATAATATAATGGAAGTCAAGTTCGTTCCCACGAGGAGCAAGAGATCTTACTTGTAAAAGTTGTCACGAAAGGGGGGTGTAAAAAGCAAAATAAAAATAAACAAAACAATTAAAAGATAAAGTTGAAAGCAATAAGAGAGACAAGACCAAGGAATCCTTCTTCGTTACGAAACAATGAATCAAGTTATGTTCTATTCTACTTGTTATTAGTCACAAATTATCACCAACCGTAGGTAAAGCAGCTAGCTCAGTGCTAAACCCCTAAATCCCTTGTATCACCGGACACGGAAGTTCTCGATCACCGGATTCTAATCACCAAGCCACCTAGAATTAGCTCAACCTAGATGTAACTTGGCTCATGCATTAAGTTTTATGAATTTCTTAGGTTGATATTAGTATTTAGACTCTTAGCTCAAGGTCTACTTGCTAACGTTGTTTCTACACACAATTGCTCCACGGAATCCCTCCGCAAGGTCTCGTGTTTGCTACTTATGTAAAGAGTCAAGAAACGATTACTTATCTCCTAACTTTCACTAGCTTTAGATTAAATTAACAAATCAATTTAGCGTCCACTCTAAACAATCTATCAATCAATCATGAGTGTCTTTAAGATCACTCCTATTAGTAAAAACAAACGATAATTATGTGAAAACTTCAAGATAGAATTTGAAAACAAAAACTTAAATCATATGTTAAGAACTAGGAATTCATCCTCAATCAATAAATTAACTACTCATGTTAAAGAGTTCACACAAAGAATAAGAAAAGAAAAGTGTTGTGTGTGTAGAGATATGTGTAGAGAGATGTGTAGAAGTTGTAGAAAACTTCTCTATTTATAGGCTTCAATATTCTCCAATTCTTCCAAGGAATAGAATCCTTATTCTTTTGCAATTCAATTTCCAAATCCAAGCTTTTCTCAACTCTTCCACCTTCTCTTTCCAAATTTGAGTCCAATTCTCCATCCAATTCCTAGCCCAAGTCTTCACACCCATGAGAGAAGTCCATAGAAAATTCTGGAATTTTTGCTCGCCGGAAAACTGGGATTATGGCCGGAATTTGGCCGGAAAACGTCACCGCCGGCCACCTGAGAATTTCTCCGTCGAGAGAATATTCGACGGAATATTCCGTCCGGTCCTCCGTTAGGACTAACGGTCAAAGGTCAAACTTAACGGTCGTCGTCAGTCAACCGGGTCAAGGGAAGGGGAGTTAGACACTGAGTCAGTCACCGAGTCAGTTTCTTAGTCGGCTGAGTGGTCTGATTTCTGAGTTAGGTTCCTGAGTCGTCTGGACTGGTCATCTTGCACAGACCAGTGCTCTGTCGCGCCATCATGGTGCACCACCAATGCATCCCAGCCATCATGGCTGTTCATTCTAATGCCATCATTTGCATTCATTCTCTTCACCATTCCTCCTTTGATTCCCAGCCTTCAACTCATTAACGCCAAGAATGGCATCGCCTAAGATTACCACTAGTCCTGTCGCTTCTAGCACCAACTGCACAATAACAGATCCTTCCATTCCTGTAGCACCAGCTTCTCTGCTACTCTTTGCAACATCACCTCAGCCCCTGCAATTTGTTAACATCACTGTAATTACCACCATCTTCTTTTATAGCTTCTAGGCTTCACCTGTAATGCTTTTACTCTCAATTTCCTTCAACCTGCACTTCAAGATAATCTCATATTTAATCTGTCTTGCTCCTTCTTCAGTACAGCTGCAACCTCAGCTTAGCACTAGTTCTATCCCAACTACCTGTGCAGCAACTCAACAATTTCAGCACTTCCCTGAATTGATCCTCAACCTGAGCCATCAATAGCAGCTGCAACCTCAGTTCCCTTAAATCCATCAAAGAACTACACTGTCATTTCGCCAGTGCCAAAATGGCCGCAACACTTGACTCTCGGGCAAGCACCATCTATCACTACCTGCAAATGCCTAACATACATCTAACACTCACTCAATTCCATCTCAGGCCACTGCTCCATTGCACTCACCTCCACTGCAATACCCTTTCTCTATCCACCACCTGACACTTGAATACCACCTTCACAGTCCCATTCTACCATCATCTGCTCAGCCACCATTCTCTAAAACCTACAGCAGCATCCAATTTCAGTTCAAGTTCCTAGGTCTCCAGCTACCATCAGAACCCAGACCTGCATTTGCAAACTCCTTTGGCAACAATCACCAGAACCAGCTTAGCCTCACAACCTCGAGCATACTTCTAAGCACAATTGCACCTTCATGTACCCATTCCTCTGTTGCTTAGCTTCATTGAACACCAACACCCAATTTCTGCCATTAGACTCAGACCCAATCCATCTTATCACCCTGCAACATTCTCCCATTCAGCTCACAATCGACTCGAGCCTCAGATTGCAACCACCACCATCATCAAATTCAATGAAAACCCATTACTTAAAATCATCACAGCATTGAGATTCAACCTTCGATTCTCCTCATCCCGTGGCAAACAACTTCAATTCACTCTTGATTATCATTTCAATTCAACAACACCAGAGTCATCTTCATCGGCTCAGATTGAAGCAAACTCCAATTTCTCTATCTTCATCTTGCTCACGAGAGACAAATTAACCCTAACCTTTAACCTCTTCAATTTCTTGATGGCATCAAAACCCTCAGCTCTCTCTCTGTTCTTGATTCGATTTCTTCTGTTTAATCAAAGTGGCACCATCTTCTTCCTCTGTCGAATTGAATCGATCGATTCAACCACCAACCCATCGTCACGACCAAACCCTCAAATCCCTCACGAGCTTCCTCTCGATTTCACTCAGCGGCTGTCTCCTTTCCTTCTCTGTCTCTCTGATTCTCACTTCTCAATTTCAGACACAGCCGTTGTCTGGTTTTATTTCTCAATGATAATTGAGTGAAACGAGAGAAAGAACTCTCGTATTTAGGGTTGTATTGATTTGGGTGGATATTTACACCCCATTGATAAAAACCAACCCACTCATTAGATAAGGGATACCCTAGTGGACAGCCCCTTAACCTTGGCTGGTTTGTATTTAGTACTCCTCCAAGAGTTACCCCTTAACCTGGACTGGGCTCCAGATAGTGCTCGCCCCTGAAATGACCTTTTTGCCCTTTTGGCTCAAATTGGGTGATTTCTTCTTCTTTTCCTCCGTGCGACTCCAAAGTAGCTATAAAACTCAAAACAAGCGTAAAATACATAATTTACACGAAAAAATAGCAAAGAAAGCATAAACTACTAGATAGTAAATTAGGTGTATTCTACACCTATCAAATTCCCCCACACTTAGACTTTGCTAGTCCTCGAGCAAATCAAACTAAAAACTCACAACTTCAAAGCGTTCAAGCGTCCCAAGCATCCAACAAGTTATGAGGACATAGAGTTTCTGCATTCTAGTAATAAGAAGTTAGAAATACTAAAGAACATATTCTCGTTCTTAATTGTTGAGTGAGAAATAACCACACCAAAATGAGAGAATGCGTGTTTGAGAAACGATCAATAAGCATTTCGCCTCGACTTCTGCCTCACCAAAAGGATTTTATGATAATTGCACTCAAAAAGACAGCTTTTTTTATGGTTCTCACATGTGTGCAGGTAGGAATGAAGAGAGAATTCCTGCAACACGTTGAATGGTGGGAAGGACAACTTCCGAAATATTTTGAAAAACCCACATCTAAAAAAAAAAATTTTTGAAAAACCATTTTTCTGACGATCTCTACGAAAGGAAATCAACCATTTTTATCGAGGATGAGATTACTTACTTACCTTCACATCCGATCGCCAATTATGATAACACCACTCTCACGGCATCCAATAGAAACGTCTTCCGCTTCTTGTCTTGATCTTCTTAGTCTTCGTCTTCGGTTTCAACTATTGATGATAAACCCTTGAATTTCATAAATCCTTCACAATTTGTAACTCTTTTACCTTAAAAATCCTTGTCGCTTGAAACTTCCTTATAAATTTTCCTTCCCCACGGCTTATTAACAAATCAAATATTTCTCTTGTTTTTCTCTTTTTTTTTTTTTTTTTTTTTTTTTTTTTTTTTTTTTTTTTTTTTTTTTTTTTTTTTTTTTGAAACAAGAGAAATTAAATACAAAAATAAACCATGGCCGTGGGAGAAGTATTTTACCGCTTGATTCTTCACAACTTGTATCGTCTTGAAATCATAAACTCCAAAATTTTTCACCTTTTACTTTTCTTCGCTTTCATGAATAAGTCTTCATACTTGAATATAAAATTACCTCATTGTATTGTAAATCCTCAACATATATGTGAATTCCGCTCATTTGTATGTTGCTTTACTTGAATTTGAAATTTGCTCTTTTTCTCGTTCCGTTGCTTGTAAACCTTAAACTTTTCCAACTTTCCTTGTAGATTTTGATGTCGCTCCTTGTTGATGATGAATGTGTTTCTATGGATCCGTTGTTGTCGAGAGAGAGAATGGTGCTAACTGCAAATCGAACTACAAGAAGGAAGCTTTCATCCATGGACGTCACCCTCATGATTGACAAAATTAGCACTCAAGAGATCAAAGAGTAGTGCTTCTATTGGTGGGAGGTTGGGTAGCTCACCATTCTACCCGGAATTAACTTACGGTGACACACACTCAAAAGAAGCTCTTTAGTAGATGGAAAAATTCTGGTCGGTGCCTCTCATGATATGAATACGGGTAGTCTCCACTAATGATTGATCAGCAACTCTAATAAAGCATTTCTCCCTGCACCAAATTCGCATCACCGGCATGATTAAATCCATTATTTAACACTCAAACAAACAAGAAATCCGAATGTAGTTCTCTAACATTTCCAAGTTCAATTATGTCGGTCAAAATCTCTATGTAAACATACCTAGAAGTATGCTAGTGACTCTAAAATCTTTAAAAGTTGGAATTTTTAAGTAAAACTTTTTTTTTTTTTTTTTCAAAATTTTTCAATTTTTTTGTAATTTTTGTTTTTAAAACATGCTTAACCACTCCCCCACACTTAAACCTTACATTGTCCTCAATGTAATTGAATCCTCCTAGTAAAGTCAAGGTGGGAAATTTTAACATGATAAGAAACAAGAAAAAGAAATAACAAAAAGCAAAAGATAAGAAATACAAAACCGATGGGTTGCCTCCCATTAAGCGCTTGTTTTAAAGTCGACGGCCCGACTTGGCTCTTGCAAGATTCATTCCCCATATACTAACAATCGGAAAATTTGAGGATCCACCCATAATACCTGTTTTGCAAACAATAACTCCATACAAATATTAGCACAAGAAAACAATAGTGAAATTATCGCTCGATAGAAATTTCCCCCACACTTATTCTCGTCCACACTCGGAAGCGTATAAAGAACATAGAATTCGGGAACTTCCATGTATTCCTCTTGGCAAACCTGCATAGTGTTAGCATCAAGTGTTTCCAATGGTGGATATTTAGAAACAAAATCATCCAAAAATACTTTCGAAGCACATACATTCAAACCAATAAGAGGTAAAGGAGAAGAATCAATAAGCAAAGGGTTAGACAAACCTTTCAAAAATTCTTGTATTATAGAATCCTCTTCATCCTTAAAAATTCAAGTGAATTACTTACCTCTTGTATATCGTGGTCCTCTATTAAACCTTGCAACCATTCTTCGTCGTTTTCTACCTTAACCATAGTCTCGGTATCATCATAATCATTAGCAAGTTCAATTGGGTCTTCCACAAAATCAATGAATGTGGTTTCATCCTCTAGCATCATCTCTTCAACATTCTCATCATCGGAATCGGGCCATTCACTAAAATGATTCTCATCGGTATAGATTGTAAAATCTTCTTGTGCGGGTGTTACACCGTTTACAACAATAGGTAAGTCACACCCAATCTCCTCCTTTTGAATAGGTGAAGGATCGTTATTATGATCCGGAGTTGGAATAACTTCCTCATTGTCGGAAAACACATACACTTCGCGGACTCCCATCTTTCCTTAAGAAAGTTTTGCCAAGCAATAAATGCATCTTCCTCAAGCTCTTCCTTTTGAATAGGTGATTGATCATTATTAAGATCAAGGCTCGAGTAATCTACACTAGCGTCATCAAAAGTCTCCAAAGGTTTGTCCTTTTCAACACAATCATCTTCATTTTCGGACTCACCATAATAAGAATCTTCATCGGTTTCATAACCTTTATCCCGACGTCGTTTAAGTTCCATATGAATAGTCCTACTAATTTCCGCGACAAGCTCTTCCGAGTCTCCATCATCTTCCAATTTGTATAATTTCGTGCAAGTTTCCCCGACGTTCACACGCTTACCACCGTTAGACGGCATCTCCTCTTTTGGAAAAAGTGAAGGAAAAACACGATGAAGAGGAGTATATTCCAAATTCTCTGTCTGCACATTACTAGAAAACAAATTATTAGATGCATAACTATCCTTCCATCCGTGTGTTTGTCCACTTACATACCCGTCATAAGGTTGTTGATATGTATGAGAATATTCATAAGGTTCTATAGGAAATTTATCATAGCCAAAATATTGGTTTTGATTGTATCCTAAGGATGGTTGGAAGTTGTCATAATGTTGAGGTTGAAAACCGTATTGATTGTTGTAATATGCTTGCTCTCGTCCACCATACATGGCACCTGAAATAAGATTCAAAAACCAAGTTAGATACGGAATAGAATCCAACAAAGCAAAAATAAAGCAAAAAGAAAAATAAAAACAACTAAAATCATCATTGCTCCCTAAGTGGGCGCCAAAATTTGATGCGTGTCGTAGGTGCAATCAAATTAATTCAAAATTTCCACTCAATTAAAAATAATATAATGGAAGTCAAGTTCGTTCCCACGAGGAGCAAGAGATCTTAGTTGTAAAAGTTGTCACGAAAGGGGGGGTGTAAAAAGCAAAATAAAAATAAACAAAACAATTAAAAGATAAAGTTGAAAGCAATAAGAGAGACAAGACCAAGGAATCCTTCTTCGTTACGAAACAATGAATCAAGTTATGTTCTATTCTACTTGTTATTAGTCACAAATTATCACCAACCGTAGGTAAAGCAGCTAGCTCAGTGCTAAACCCCTAAATCCCTTGTATCACCGGACACGGAAGTTCTCGACTACCGGATTCTAATCACCAAGCCACCTAGAATTAGCTCAACCTAGATGTAACTTGGCTCATGCATTAAGTTTTATGAATTTCTTAGGTTGATATTAGTATTTAGACTCTTAGCTCAAGGTCTACTTGCTAACGTTGTTTCTACACACAATTGCTCCACGGAATCCCTCCGCAAGGTCTCGTGTTTGCTACTTATGTAAAGAGTCAAGAAACGATTACTTATCTCCTAACTTTCACTAGCTTTAGATTAAATTAACAAATCAATTTAGCGTGCACTCTAAACAATCTATCAATCAATCATGAGTGTCTTTAAGATCACTCCTATTAGTAAAAACAAACGATAATTATGTGAAAAACTTCAAGATAGAATTTGAAAACAAAAACTTAAATCATATGTTAAGAACTAGGAATTCATCCTCAATCAATAAATTAACTACTCATGTTAAAGAGTTCACACAAAGAATAAGAAAAGAAAAGTGTTGTGTGTGTAGAGATATGTGTAGAGAGATGTGTAGAAGTTGTAGAAAACTTCTCTATTTATAGGCTTCAATATTCTCCAATTCTTCCAAGGAATAGAATCCTTATTCTTTTGCAATTCAATTTCCAAATCCAAGCTTTTCTCAACTCTTCCACCTTCTCTTTCCAAATTTGAGTCCAATTCTCCATCCAATTCCTAGCCCAAGTCTTCACACCCATGAGAGAAGTCCATAGAAAATTCTGGAATTTTTGCTCGCCGGAAAATCGGGATTATGGGAATTTGGAGGAAAACGTCACCGCCGGCCACCGAGAATTTCTCCGTCGAGAGAATATTCGACGGAATATTCCATCCGGCCCTCCGTTAGGACTAACGGTCAAAGGTCAAACTTAACGGTCGTCGTCAGTCAACCGGGTCAAGGGAAGGGGAGTTAGACACTGAGTCGGTCCACCGAGTCGGTTCTTAGTCCACGAGTGGTCTCGATTTCGAGTTAGGTTCCCGAGTCGTGCAGGATCGGGTCATCTTGCTGATGCACCGGTGCTCGTCGCGCCATCATGGTGCACCACCAATGCATCCCGACCATCATGGTCATTCATTCTAATGCCATCATTTGCATTCATTCTCTTCACCATTCCTCCTTTGATTCCTGACCTTCAACTCATTAACGCCAAGAATGGCATCGGCTAAGATTACCACCGGATCCTCTGTCGCTTCTAGCACCAACTGCACAATAACAGATCCTTCCATTCTGTAGCACAGACTTCTCGCTACTCTTTGCAACATCACCCATTTTTTCGCAATTTGTTAACATCACCGTAATTACCACCATCTTCTTTTATAGCTTCTAGGCTTCATTGTAATGCTTTTACTCTCAATTTCCTTCAACCTGCATCAGACAATCTCATATTTAATCTGTTCTTGCTCCTTCTTCAAGATAAGTGCAACCTCGACTTAGCACTAGTTCTATCCCAACTACCTGTGCAGCAACTCAACAATTTCAGCACTTCCCTGAATTGATCCTCAACCTGAGCCATCAATAGCAGCTGCAACCTCAGTTCCCTTAAATCCATCAGCAACTACACCTGTGTCATTTCAGTTCAGGCCAAAATGGCCGCAACACTTCAGCTCCTGGCAAGCACCATCTATCACTACCTGCAAATGCCTAACATACATCTAACACTCACTCAATTCCATCTCAAAGCCCTTTGCTCCATTGCACTCACCTCCACCGCAATACCCTTTCTCTATCCACCACCCGACACTTGAATACCACCTTCACACGGTCCCATTCTACCATCATCCGCTCGACCACCATTCTCTAAAACCTACAAAGAAGACATCCAATTTCAGTTCAAGTTCCTAGGTCTCCAGCTACCATCGTAACCCGCACTCGCATTTGCAAACTCCTTTGGCAACAATCACGAGAACCCGACTTAGCCTCACAACCCGAGCATACTTCTAAGCACCTGTTGCACCTTCATGTACCCATTCCTCTCGTTGCTTAGCTTCATTGAACACCAACACCCAATTTACGCCATTAGACTCAGACCCAATCCATCTTATCACCCTGCAACATTCTCCCATTCAGCTCACAATCGACTCGAGCCTCAGATTGCAACCACCACCATCATCAAATTCAATGAAAACCCATTACTTAAAATCATCACAGCATTGAGATTCAACCTTCGATTCTCCTCATCCCGTGGCAAACAACTTCAATTCACTCTTGATTATCATTTCAATTCAACAACACCAGAGTCATCTTCATCGGCTCAGATTCAGAAGCAAACTCCAATTTCTCTATCTTCATCTTGCTCACAGAGACAGCTAACCCTAACCTTTAACCTCTTCAATTTCTTGATGGCATCAAAACCCTCAGCTCTCTCTCTCTGTTCTTGATTCGATTTCTTCTGTTTAATCAAAGTAGCACCATCTTCTTCCTCTGTCGAATTGAATCGATCGATTCAACCACCAACCCATCGTCACAGCTCAAACCCTCAAATCCCTCACGAGCTTCCTCTCGATTTCACTCAGCGGTTGTCTCCTTTCCTTCTCTGTCTCTCTGATTCTCACTTCTCAATTTCAGACACAGCCGTTGTCTGGTTTTATTTCTCAATGATAATTGAGTGAAACGAGAGAAAGAACTCTCGTATTTAGGGTTGTATTGATTTGGGTGGATATTTACACCCCAGTGATAAAAACCAACCCACTCATTAGATAAGGGATACCCTAGTGGACAGCCCCTTAACCTTGGCTGGTTTGTATTTAGTACTCCTCCAAGAGTTACCCCTTAACCTGGACTGGGCTCCAGATAGTGCTCGCCCCTGAAATGACCTTTTTGCCCTTTTGGCTCAAATTGGGTGATTTCTTCTTCTTTTCCTCCGTGCGACTCCAAAGTAGCTATAAAACTCAAAACAAGCGTAAAATACATAATTTACACGAAAAATAGCAAAGAAAGCATAAACTACTAGATAGTAAATTAGGTGTATTCTACACCTATCACCCTCAAAGATAAAGAACAGAGGCAACTCTGGATTACCAAGAAAACATTTTATGTTCTTTATCTTCTCGGCAAGAATCATTTCCAAAGTGGACAAGAATCCTCACCAAAAATAGAGTAATAATTTCGTATGAATAGAGGCAATACTTATTACTATCATTCAAAGAAAGATACTTCTTATATTTCGAGGATTGAGTACTTCTTATACTTCTCAAAGCTAAGGAACTTCGCAAAAGAATAGAGGCAAGTACGTACTTTTCAAGTCCAGTATTCTTTCGCTCGTTCCTTCATCAACAAAGATCAAAGACTACTACAACAACGGATTTTTTCTTAAAGATCGCTCTTCAAGCAATATTCAAGAAAAAAGAGGCAAGATGTATGATCAGAATATCGCAACAACAACATACTTGCGATATTGTCATTAGCAACATTGTGAAACCGTCGCAGACTAACATAAAATTGACGTAATGCAGATTGACACCAAAGTAAATACGAGAAATGTATGAAGAATTCTCGAGAAGGTAGCAAGAGCCTGCGAGATTATCAAAGACCTGCGAAATATGAGCTGTACTCCACTATATGTGAGCTGTCATCCACTATGTAAACACCTATATAAATAGGAGAGCAGGAGAGAGAAAGGGGGAGACAATTTTGTAAGAGAGAGAGAGATATTTTTAGAGAGAGATTATTATTTTCTTTATCATCTTCTTCCCCTAAAACTAGATCTAGAGCTCTACAAAATATCCATTAATGGAGGTTCTAAATGTAATATTAATGTAACCTCAACAATCATAGTGAAGAACCATGGATGTAGATCACATTGATCGAACCATGTAAAAAATCCTTGTGTCCATTTTATAATTTTAGCACTTTAATCTTTATTTTGATTATGAAATAGATTTAGATCTAGAAAATATTACATGGGGTGTGTTGTGGGAAATCCTGCAACTACACTTCTTGAGGAGAGCGTGGAAAGCCTTCTTGAAATGTGAGCCTCCATCGCTTATCACCACTCTTGGTGTACCATGCCTTGTGAATATGTTTTCTCTTACAAAATCACAAACAACTTGAGAGTCATTAGTTTTGGTGGCTCTAGCTTCCACCCATTTGAAACATAATCTACGACAAGAAGTATATAAAAGTTTCCATTCGAATTGACAAAAGGGCCCATAAAATCGATACCCCACACATCAAAAATCTCAACTAGCGAGAATTGGTGTGAGTGGCATTTGATTTCGAGCACCTAGATTGCCCGTTCGTTGACATCTATCACACGATTTACAAAAAATATATGAATCTTCAAACAAGGTGGACCAATAAAATCCACTCTCGATGTAGGAGCAGAATATCGCGACATCAGTATTTTGAGAGAGTAATAAACAACTATGTTGCGAAGGCGTCGCAGGGAAGTGATTTAAATGACGCAATGGATGACAATAGCCCAAAACATGAGAAAAGTGTGAAGACTTGGCGAGATTTAGGAGTGTCGCAAAGAAGAATGTTTATAACACTCGCGACACTTCGCGAGTCATTCCCGAAAATAAAGGACAGCTTAGCTGTCATCCACTGTGTACTACCCTATATAAAGGGTTGAGTTAGTTTGTTGTAGGAGGATTCTTTTTGAATTGTTAAGCAAGTCATTAGGAGAGAGAAAATTAAGAGTGATTGTAATTTCTTTAGCTCTGTTCTACATTTCTTTGTAAACCTTTCAAGAAAACAATTAATAAAACATATTGTTACTCATCTCCAAATGGATTAATTAAACAAATTTAAGTGAGGGATGTAGTGCGGGATTTCCTGCAACTACACTCGAGAACTTTGAGAGCGGTACATTTAGAACCAAAATGGCCACCGCAAGCAAAAGTGTGGCAAAAGGAGAGAATGGATTGAAATTCGGAGTTAGGTACGCACCTTCGTATTATTTGATCAACGCCATATTTCCATAAGTATGGTTCATCCCACACATATTGCTTAGCTACCTTCTTAAGTTTCATCTTTTGGAAGTTGGACATTGTATTAGGTACCTTCCTTGTCACCAAGTAATTCACTATATCCGCATACCAAGGTGTTGATTCTTCCAAGGAGAAAAGTTGCTCGTCCGGAAAGCGGTCTTATAATGGAAGTTCTTCTTGAGACATAACAAGTCTACTAAGATGATCCGAAACGATATTCTCCACACCTCTCTTGTCTCGAATTTCTATGTCGAACTCTTGTAGCAATAGGATCCACCGGATTAGTCTTGGCTTAGCTTCTTTCTTTTTTATTAAGTGTCTTAGTGCGGCATGATCGGAATACACAATAACCTTTATACCCACCAAGTATGATCAAAATTTTTCTAATGCAAAAACTATAGCCAATAACTCCTTCTCCGTGGTAGAATAGTTGATTTGTGCATCATTAAGGGTTCTAGATGTATAATAGATAACGTGGGACAACTTGTCCACTCTTTGACCCAAAACGGCTCCGACCGCATTATCACTAGCATCACACATTAATTCAAATGGAAGACTCCAATCCGGTGACTTGATAATCGGCACACTTGTCAACATTGCCTTCAATTTGTCAAAGGCATCCTTGCATTCCTTGTTGAAGTAAAAAGGCACCTCCTTTTGTAATAACTTGCACATCGGCATGGAGATTTTGGAGAAATCCTTGATAAACCGCCTATAGAAACCTGCATGGCCAAGAAAAGAACGGATTTCCCTCACCGAAGTGCGATATTGTAAGTTTCTTATTAAATCTATCTTTGACTTGTCCACTTCGAGCCCTCGAGAGGACACAATGTGACCAAGTACTATGTCGTGGTTTACCATAAAGTGACATTTCTCCCAATTGAGGACAAGGTTTGTGTCTATGCATCGTTTAAGAACTAGTTCAAGGTTATGTAAACAACTATCAAAAGAATTACCATAAACACTAAAGTCATCCATAAATACCTCAATGATGCGCTCCACATAATCCGAGAATATACTTACCATGCATCTTTGGAAAGTAGCCGGTGCATTGCAAAGACCAAACGGCATCCGTCTATACGCAAACGTTCCAAACGGACAAGTGAAAGTGGTCTTCTCTTGGTCCTCCGGTGCAATAACAATTTGATTGTATCCCGAATAACCATCCAAGAAACAATAATGAGAATACCCCGCTAACCGCTCCAACATTTGATCAATGAAAGGTAAAGGAAAGTGATCCTTTCGGGTTGCGGAATTAATCTTTCTATAGTCAATACACACTCTCCAACCGGTTTGAACTCTTGTAGGAACAAGTTCATCGTCTTGATTTCTAAGAACCGTGACTCCGGACTTCTTTGGTACCACTTGTACCGGACTAACCCACTTGCTATCGGAAATTGGGGAGATTACCCCCACACTTAGCAATTTGAGTATCTCTTTCTTCACAACCTCCATCATAGGAGGATTAAGCCTACGTTAAGCATCACGTACCGGATTCACGTTCTCTTCCATTAGAATCCTATGCATGCACATGGATGGACTAATGCCTTTGATGTCCGCATTGTCCACCCAATAGCCATTTTGTGCTCTTTCAAGACTCTAAGCAAACGGTCTTCTTGTACCGGTGTGAGGTTCTTTGCAATAATCACCGGAAGCTCATCTCTATCTCCCAAGAAAGAATACTTCAAATGGTCCGGAACTGGATTCAATTCTAGCTTAGGCGCCTTCACAATAGATGGTACAAGTAATTCATCATTCATGGGTAAAGAAATATAGGAAACATTACCCTTTTTAGCTTCTTGCAATGTCGCCAAGGCACCGCAAATCTCCACCAATTCCTTGGAGATTTCAACATCCAAGTTAGACAAGTCGTGGATGTCCAATTCAATGCTCTTTTGCAACACCACATCAAGTTAATCCTCTTTACTCATTTCCACCATTTGTTGCGCTAATGAATCAACCACATCAATGGAGCAAATGGAATGCACATCACTTGGGTAGCGCATGGCTTCAAATATGTTAAAGTGTATTATCTCCTTGTCGAATTCCATAGTGAGTGTACCCTTATCAACATCAATCTTCGTATTTGCGGTCTTCATAAATGGCCTCCCAAGAAGTAAAGAAGTAGATGATCGGTTCTCATTGTTGTCCATATCCACCACGAAGAAATCAACTGGAAAAATTAGCTCATTCACTTGCACTAGCACGTCTTCTACAAGTCCCTTAGGATATATGTTAGACTTGTTTGCTAATTGGATAATAACTCTTGTCTCTTTCAAAGGTCCAAGATTCAAGGAGTCATATATTTCGGCCGACATGACACTAATGGAATCTCCCAAGTCAAGTAAAGCATGTTCAAACCTTTTAGTACCAATAGTAATTGGCACCGTGAAACCACCGGGATCCGTGCACTTTGTAGGCATCTTCTTCAATAGCATAGCCGACGCACTCTCGCCAACTTTAGTAATTTCATTATCAAGCAACCTATCCTTCTTTGTGCATAATTCCTTCATGAACTTCGCATACCTTGGCATTATCTTGATGGCCTCGATAAATGGGATGTTGATTTCAATCTTCTTGAAGATATCCATGAGTGCCTTGTCTTGAGCTTCTTTCTTGGATTTAGCAAAACGACTAGGAAAAGGAGGTGGAGTAGTGAAAGTAGGAACCGGTTCCTTGGATTGGTTGGTTGGTGTTGAATTCTCCTTTGGTGAGGCTTCCTCCTTGTCTTTGACTACCTCTTCACTACCTTCTTCATGATGACTTGGACTCTCCACTTGTCTTCCACTTCTTAAAGTAACCGCATTAACATTCTCTCTTGGGTTCACAAATGGTTGTGAAGGAAGATTTGTGGATGCTTGAGATTTCAATAGGTTCACATCGGTCGCCAATTGTCCCATTTGAGTTTGTAAATCCTTGATGGCCGATTCATTCTTTTGTTGGCTTTTTTGTAACATAGAAGTAAGACCTTGCATGCCTTGCATTAACGCATTGAGCTTGTCATCATTTGAAGAATCATGCTCCTTGACTTGTTGTGGTTGGAATTGTGATTGAGGTTGGAAGCATGATTGTTGGAAACCACTTTGTTGCGCATATGGATTAGGAGCCGCCGCTTGCTTGTTTGCATAACTAAAGTTAGGATGATCCTTCCAACCGGGATTATAGGTATTGGAATATGGATCGTACCTTGGCCTTTGATTTGGATATAAAGCATTTACTTGTTCGGTCTCATCATCCGGAATAATTACCGCGACCATCCTTTGAATCATTATCTCCATTTTACCCATCCTTTGATCAAGGTGTGATGATGAATCAACTTCATGCACTCGCCTAACCATTGGTTCTTCTCTTGTGTAGAATTGTTGCGAGTTTACAGCCATAGTTTCAATCAACTCGGTATCTTGGGACACCGTCTTGTTCACTAGTGCACCACTACCCGCGGCGTCAAGAAGAGATCTATCACTTGGTTGGAGAGCTTCGTAGAAGTATTGGAGTATCATAACGTCACTGAATTGATGATGTGGACAGATTGCCACCAATATCTTGTATCGCTCCCAACATTCATACAACGACTCTCCCACATGTTGCTTCAATCCACAAATCTCCTTGCGAATTTGAGTAGCTTTTGATGCCAGAAAATATCTCTCAAGAAAAAGTTTCTTCATCCCATTCCATGTTGTGATACTTCCAGAAGGCAAATAATACAACCATTCCTTATCATTGCCCGCCAAAGAGAACGGGAAAGCTTTCAACATTGCTCCATCCTCATTAGTCTCCGGTGGAAGCATGGCCATGACTGTGGTATAGAAGTCCATAAGATGTTTGTTTGGATCTTCATTCACCATGCCATGAAACTTTGGTAACTCCCTAATCAACCCCGGCTTGATCTCGAAGGTTGAGTTAGTTTGGATACACCATTGTTGTGTATCGAGCTTGTGAGAAGCTAGGTCCTTGAGTGTACGATCAGCCATTGCTTCTTCTTCTATGTTCGAATCTGTGAACTCACTTGATGAAGAAGGAGGAAGCGGAGTGTTAACCGCACGAATAAAGTATTTTAGTTGAGTGCCGGATCGAAGACGTATTGGACTCGGTCTGCCCTCTTTAAGCATTCACCAAAGACCTAAAACAAGATTCTCAAAAACTAAGTTAGATACGATATAGAATCTAACAAAGCAAAAGGAAAACAAAAACAACTAAAATCGTCCGCTGCTCCACGGCAGCGGCGCCAAAATTTGATGCGTGTCGTAACCACAACAAATTAGTGAATATTTTTCCACTCAATTAACAAGTAATATGGTGGTAGTTAAGTTCGTTCCCACGAGGAGCAAGAGTTTTTAGTTGTTTAATTGTCACAAAGAGGGGGGTTTATAAAGCAAAAGAAAATAAACAAAGCAATTCAAAGATAAAGTCGAAATTAATAAGAGAGACAAGATCAAGGAATCCTTCTTCGTTGCAAAACAATGATTCAAATTATGTTCTTTTCCACTTTTATTAGTCATAGATTATCACCAACCGTAGGTAAAGCAACTAGATCAGTGCTAAACCCCTAAATCCCTTGTATCACCGGATACGGAAGTTCTCAACTACCGGATTCTATTTACCAAACCACCTAGTAGTAGATCACTCAAGATGTAATTTAAATAAACGCATTAAGATTTATGAACTTATTAGGTTGATATTAGTAGTTAGACTCTTAGATCAAGGTCTAATTGCAAACGTTGTTTTCACACACAATTGCTCCACGGAATCCCTCCGCAAGGTCTCGTGTTTGCTACTTATGTAAGAGTCAAGAAACGATTAATTATCCCCTAACTTTCACTAGCTTTAGATCAATTAACAAATTAATTTAGTTGGCCACCCAAACAATCTATCAATCAACCATGAATGTATAAACATTCCTATTAGTAAAAACAAACGATAATCATGTGAAAAACTTCAAGATAAAATTAAAAACAAAACTCAAATCATATGTTAAGAACTAGGAATTCATCCTCAATCAATAAGAAAATTAGCTACTCATGTTTTTGAAATTCACACAAATAATTAAAAGGAGAATTTTTCAAGTTCACACAAATAATTAAAAGAAGAATTTTGAAAAGCAAGCAAAAACACAAGTGTTGTGTGTGTCAAAAGGTGTCTAGAAGTGTGTAGAGAAATTCTCTATTTATAGGCTTCAATTTCTCCAAATCTTCCAAGGAATAGAACCCCTTTCCTTTATCAATTCAATTTCCAAGTTCAAGTCTTTCTCAAATCTTCCATCTTCTCTTTCCAAATTTGAGCCAAATTCTCCATCCATGAGAGAAACTCACACATAATTCTGCAATTTCGGTCCGCCAAAAAATTACTGGGATCACCGGAATCCGGCCAGAAAAATCACTGACGATCACCTGAGTTCTGCTGCCATTAACGGGATATTCTGTCAAGATTCCGTCAGAGATAACGGTCAATATGGTCAATCCGTTGGTCAGCAGGTCAAGGCAGAGAGAGTGAATCAGCTGGTCTTAATCAGGGCTGAGTTGGCTTACTCGATTGACTCACCGAGTTAGATTTATCGAGTCACTGAGTCGACTCATCAGAGGGGAGATTCAGACAGAGTTTCCTCTGTTTCACAAAGATTTCCTACTGCCGTTCTTGTGCCATTCTTCACTCCCCTGTAACAATCCTAGCATACATCTAACATTCATTCTTCTGCAATGCATTATCATTCAAAATTCCTTCATCTTAATTGCTGCATCTAACTGCACCTGCAACATCAACTCAGCACCACCAAAACCACCGACACCAGTTGCTCCACCAACAATTGCACATCGCAACAGCATCAGAACTGAAACCCATATCAATTTTAACTCAGTATTATCATTTCCAGCTCCAAGCACAACTGCAGCTTCTCATCTTGCTATATTTGAGCTCAATACCACCACTACTTTAGTAACTCTTCATCATCCATTCCTGCAATTCATTCATTCTTAGCCAGTCCATACCCATCTCAGATTCAAACGGCGACAAGAACCCTACGTCCTCAATTAACAAATACCCATCTCTTAACATCTTCTCTGGATCAACAAACAGTAGCAGCTCTCAGATCCCCTTTCTCTTGTTCATCAAATAGTCTCCTAATCAACCCATTATTTACAAAAACTTTCAATTTCGGATATTTCCAGTGAACCCATTCTTTGATTCACATTCAGTTTCATCATCACTCCTCACCAACCCAGTATTTCATCAACATCAACTGAATCTCGCCTCATCCATCACAACAATTTCAGCCTCTTCTTCTCGAATCATAGACCCCATCTCCCTGAGCTTCAGCCATTATCAGATCCCTATGAGCAGCACCACCCTTTCAAATTGGTCTCAGTCTATCAATTCGTCACCAACCCATGTCTGTTCTTCATACAACTCATCCATTTCATCATGAATCCATCGATAGCAATAGCGCTGCAAATCCATGGTAGTTCTCATCATCTTCTCTGATTTCTCTACAGATCGAAACCCCGTGAAATCAATCACATCAAGAATGACCAATTCATCATAACCCAAGAGTTCTTCTTTATGTTCATCTTCTCTGTGTTCTTCTCATGCCCTCGATGTCGATTTCGATTTCCTCCATCTGCCTGGCTGCGCCTCTATTTCTCTTTCTCAATTTCATAAAATGGGAAGAACGAAATGAATGTTACACAGTCGATCTCAATTAGGTTTTATGTGGGGACGGCTATTTGCACCCACAGTGCTAATGGATGTGGACACCCCAGGATAGCCCCATAACCTTAGCTGGCTGTCTTTAACACTCCTTCTAAAGAGAGTTTCCCCTTATCCTTGACTGGTCTCCAGATAGTGTTCTCCCATGAAATGACAATTTTGCCATTTTTACTCAAATCGGTTGATTTCTTCTTCTTTTCTTATGTGCGACTCCAGAGTAACTAATAACTCAAAAACAGGCGTAAAATACATAATTTACAAGAAAAAAATAGCAAAGAAAGCATAAACTCTAGATAGTAAATACGGTGCATTCTACACTTATCAGGGGGGTATTAGCTTTGTTATTTAAATGTCTTCAGCGGAATTTATGGATTGAATGTATGCAGGGTATTGTGTCGTTGAAACTTGGAATCAAGCGTATGTATAATGAATTTTTGTAATTTGTTTATCCATATGATTGTAAGAGTTTTGTCACTAAAATTGACAAAGGGGGAGATGGTTAGATCATAGCTCGGTTGAACCCACCAAGCGTTGGTATGTCAAGTTTGGTTGTCATATTTTAGTGAATCAAAACTCAATTAAAGAGTCGCTTTATTATGTATTAGAGACAACTTCGTATAGGTTAGGCTAGAAAGATTAGGATAATGAGACATACAAGTATTACTCGAAGACTTGAAGAATGTGAAGAAGTAACAAGCTACATCGACGACATCATCCTTCCTCTTGAGGTTAGTAATATTTTGACTTGAACTGTTTCATTCCCAACATATCTTTCAAGTCGTGTTATATTGAAAACATAACTGCGAAGTTGTGAATGATTATACTCTAGTAAACATAGTGTTAAGGAATTACAATACGAAGTATAACGCTTACCTTTTGAACTTCATATATAAGACATCGACATAATCGTATGAATGCTATTGTGATTATGTGTATGGGTATGGGTGAAGATTTCATCCTAGGAAACAATGTTTATATTCGTTTAAAGGAAGTACATTCATGAACTTGTTTTATGAATCGAAAGGGAAATCGCTAGGCTTATTGGTATTGTTATTCATTGCATATCTTTGGATTACCAATATGTGTGAGTTAGTAGAACTGATCATAACTTGTTATGTATCTTGGTAAAACTAGTCACAATGCCTGACTTATGTATTATTATGACTTTTAGTAGTGTAATCGATCCTAAGTAATCACCTAAGATGGTATGATCGTTATTTGTAATTGGTGTGACCGATCCTAGTAATTGGTGTAACCGATCCTAGTAATTGGTGTGACCGATCACAAAAGAATGTGTAATCGATCCTTATAATTGGTGTAACCGGTCCTGGTAATTGGTGTAACCGATACTGGTAACTGGTGTGACCGATCACAAGTAATACCATGAGAATATGGTAACCGGTCCTGGTAATTGACGTGACCAATTTGGTAACTAATGTAACCGATCGCAGTAACCATATTAAGGTAGAACCGATCCTTGTGTTTAGTAGAACCGTAAACTCATGATTAGTGTGTTGATTTGATCAATCACATAGTTCTTGGAAATCGGATGAACCAGTTCTAAACTTGTTTGGAAGTGTGGTATAATCGGTTCCAAGATTTTAAATATGCAAAAGGATTTACAAAGAAATAAGATGTCGACATACTTTGAACATGTTCAGTAACTCTTAACTTTTATTGTTCAAAGATATTCCTTAATAACTCAAGGAGATCCCGGACCGAAATAAGTTGAGAATCTTTTAATTAAGGTTGTTAATTTTATATGCTTTTAATTACCAACAATTAAAATGCATATCTCTGGAAAATAAAAATTGGTAATGTGCATTTACTAATTTGAGATTTTCTAGTAGGATTTCGGTTAATTTTGGACAGAGCATTTCTAGGAATTATGAAAACCGATTTGGAAATATATTGCATATCTTAAGAATATTTCGGTTTTGGAAATTAGGTGTGTAGATGGTGGATTTTCAACAAAGGCTAAAATCGTAAACCCATACTTATATGTATTCCTGATCCAGCAATCAGATGAATATTGAGGCTCATGTCTCTTATTGAAAGCATGAAAGATCATGCTATGAGAATCTCGATCGAGAATACGTCTCTCAGAGTATATATAGATATGTAGTCTCTCAGCTGAGGCAACGGCATATCTCACGAATACTGAGCAATTTCAGTAATTACTTTTATATAGAATCGAAAGATTAGACGACTCCTAGACAACTTGCCTGCTAGTATAGAGCAATAACGTCTTCAGGATGTAACAATATTTTCCCTGACTATATGAAAGAAATATGACGCTTCAACAAGCTCATATCACTCAATTCCTGAATAATTAACGCTCCTAGACGATCGTACTAGTATAGAGCCATTAATTAATTATTCTCAAAATCAATAGATTCAAATCCCTGGAAAATATTCAATATTTTCATAATATTTCGTTACTTCAATTTATGGTTCTTTCCAGCAGAATTCCATGGGTTAGTAATAAATATTCAACACACGGGCATCTGAGCCACTATCGAGTAAGCCCCGACTAAAATGGTGCAAGTGTACTCAGCAATAATGCACTAACGAGCACCTGAATGCACGAACGAGCATTCCAAAATACGAAGGAACGATGAACCTATGCAAATAGGAAAGAAAATAATAAAATAATAGTCAAGGCGCTAGGGGACTGGCTCACCGGCCGGCCAGTTATGATGTGCCCAGTCCCACGCCCAAATTCTATATTTTATCATATTTTATTATTTTCCTTGATCTCATGAAAATCCTTTCATTTGAACAAATATCCTTCGTTTTGAGGAAACTCCTCAGTTTCATGGTGTTTCCTTCACACTGAGGAAATAATATAAAATTAGGGAAAATATTATGGGGCCGTGATTATTGGCCAACCGGCCATGCCTTGATCCCGGCCGGCCCCACACCTCATGGTTCCTCATTATTTTATTATTGTTTCCCTAATCTCATGAAAACTCCTTAATCTCATGATATTTCCTTGATCCCATGAAAAATAATATAAAATTAGGGAAACCCGTGGGACCGGCCATAACAAGTACGGTCATGCCCTAGCTGGCCCCACAAGCCCTATTTTATTATTATTATATTTTTCATGTTTCCTTAATCCCATGAAATTCCTTGATTTCATGATATTTCCTTCAAATTATGAAATTCCTTCAAATTATGGGATCAAGGAAAAAATACATAAAATTAAGGAAACTTGTGGGACCGGGCCCAAGCTGGCCGGTCATGCCCTAGCCGGTCCCACAAACCCCTTATTTTATTATTATTATTTTTATATTTCCTAGATTTTTATGAAATTCCTTGATTTCATGATATTTCCTTCAAATTATGAAAATTCTTTCAAAATTATGAAAATCCCTTCAAATCATGAAATAATACATAAAATAAGGGAAAACTCACGGGACCGGCCCTAGCCGGCCAACCATGCTCAAGCCGGTCCCACACGCCCTTATTTTATTATTATTAATATTTTTGTTTCCTTCATCTCATGGAAACTCTTTGATTTCAACAAAACTCCTTGGTTTCAACAAACTCTTTGGTTTTATCATATTTCCCTAAAATCATGAATATATTATAAAAAAATTTAGGGAAAACACCGTGGGACCAGGCTCCTTGGCCGGCCGGCCATGCCTTGGCCATAGCTGGTCCCACACTTCATGATTCCCTAATTTTTTATTATTTTCCTTCATCTCATGAAGGTTTTGACGGTTTCATAAAAAAAAAACTGATTTCTTCATATTTTCTCAAAATGTTGCTCAAACGCACACCAGAAAATATCAAAATTCTCAGAATTGAGATACGGACACTTTGGTGACGTGAGCATGTTACCTTGACCGACCAAGGTTGGCTCTTTGGCTTGCAAGAAGCCGGTCCCACGTATTCTCATGATTTGACCTAATTTGCACAATTGCACGTATTAGGTCCAAAACTCTTCCAAACAACTTGGAACTTCATGGAACGATCATCATTTGATCCCGTGAACACCCAGGGCCGGTTTCATGACCCCTTGGTCGGTCCCTCATCTCTTCATAATTAATTAGGTTTTATCACCTAAGGCTCGGACGAGCATTTTTTCGAATAAATGATTAAACCAGCATTTGATCATTCTTTCATTAACAAATCACCAACTCTTCAAGAGGCCTTGGTATTTTCTCACACGAACATATGGGAGCTACATGGTCAATCCATGGTCCCATGAAGCCGGTTCTCCTTCATTCCATGGTTAATTTCCAAATAAACCATCAACTGGTCATTAATTGATCAAATTAGGGTTTCTGAGTCCAAGGATCATAATTCCAGATTCAAACACTAATAATTTTATGACGATCTCATGATCAATATTCTTATTAATTATGCTCGGTTCAACTACCAGTATTTTAATTAATGTCTTATTTTGGTCACGCTACCAATAATTCATCGATTTGAGCAACACTTGCTCGCATTTGAGCAATATTTGCTCAAACCAAGGAATATTGGTTCAACTATCAATATTTAATAATGAGCAACACTTGCTCACCTCAACGTCAGAATTATACCTCTGTCTCAGCAGACATGTTCAATTCATGAGTCTCAGAACATTTTCAAATCACGTTCGACTCAACAATACAAGGACTCATTGTCCCACAAAGTCATGAAGTCAGCAATTGACTAACTAAATACACGTCTGCCTTGCAGACTCCACAATCACACGAGACATCAATCGTGTCACATGGGGGATATCAACTAGGGTTTTGGTTTGGTGGTATATGGCACGTGTATTCAAACACACGATGGAATGTGAGCAAGTCGTGCAGTCAGTTGAAGAAGTTAACAAAGTAGTGGATGGAAAATCGACCAAGTCTCCGCATGATGAGCAACTGGTTTCAAACACGATTTCCATTTCCCAACTTCTTGATTCTATCAACTGTCACACTTCATGGGATCATGGTGTCTACAATTCCAGCAATATAAATAAGTCTCTGAATCATGATTGAAACAACAAGGATAATCTCACGTCAAACAGACAATACGAGATTAACAATCCAACTCTCAACAGAGCATATTCAATCATTCAGAACTTATCTTATTTTCAGAATACACAACACACCTACAATCTTCGATCACCATTGATCTCACACATTTCTCAGCCTTCCCTCCTACAGCATGACCCATCCTCTCTTCTGACCGAATTTAATCTGGAACGGCCATTGTCTTGGTTTAGGCCGGAGTACTACAGATTGATCTCTCGAATTCAAAGCACTCCCTTCTTGCAGTGCATCTGTGTGAGGATAAGCATTTCGCTCGGTTCAAGGATTCTCCTCCGCGCGATCATCTCCTCAATTCCCTAAAAACCAGCGAATCGTTTTTCCCCATCTACAGATTGGCGACCACAGTGGTAGATCATTCTCTCGGTTGCAATCTCACTTCTCACAAAGATGGTCGGTCTTAGGTCTGGTTTAGTTACCAATACGGGTTCAACACCCCACTCTAATATTGCAAGCTCTAGTGGTACTTCCAACACCACTGCTCCGGCGTAACCTGCCACTACCACTCCTCCGGTACAACCTGCCACTACTACTCCTTCGGCGCAACTTATCACTACTGCTCCTCCAAGTGCTCCGATGATCACCCCTGCAAGTGACGGTATTGGCACCATCAACAATCCATTCTTTGGTCGGTCTCCTGAAGAAATCAGAGAAAATCCACCTACCATTGGTGATCTCATGAAGGTGCAAGAGACTCTTACCAAAAATCAAACTGACATGGCTGCTACTCAGAAGGAACTATCAACTATCTCAAGACTCTTACAAACAAGATGTCAAAGAAAACTCAGGAGAAAGGAAAATCTAAAGAAACGTCTTCAGACGCTGACCCCAAGGTCATTCCGATCCATGTTGTAGATGATGAAGAAGTCCGCAAAGCTGCAGACGATCCACCAGCAAACGAACTTGAAAGTTTCATCACTCGAGAGGACCTGGAGCGCTTTTTAGAAGATCGAGGAAAAGACAAGACATCATCTGTCCACGGTCACCAACCTCCATATCCTGCTACTACAGAAAGGATTCCTCTTCCAAAGGGCTATACTTCTCGAACGTTCACACTTTACAACGGAACGGGCAATGCTCGAGAACATGTTTATCATTTCCTAGAATCATTGGACGAGCATGAACACAATCATGTCGTCCGTCTGAAGGAATTTTCAAAGTCTCTGACAGACAGAGCATATACCTGGTACAACAACATCACGCCAGGAAGTATCAAAAATTGGGGAGAAATGGTTAATGCTTTCTACAGAAAGTATTTCTTCATTTCAGGACAAATCACCCTCTCTGATCTCGGAAGGATGTTTCAAAAGAGCAACGAATATCCTAACGACTATGTGAAAAGGTTCAGAGTTCAAGCCTTGGATTGCCATGATCCGAACATCACAGAGCAACAACTCATGGACTTGTGCATCAATTGAATGATTCCAGTCTACAAATTTGTATTGGAAAATCTCAGGTTCCAGACTTTCTCAGAACTTCATGAAGCAGCCAAGAGATCAACAACTACTGCACCTGCTTTATTGGAAAGAGCTAAGACTACAAAAGCTGAAGAACCACGAGAAACTCGAGGAAGCAGACGTTTAATTAACAAACAATGCAACCTCCAACCATCCACAAATATTGTTGCAGAAGGAAGCAAACAGAAAGCCAAACTTCCGCGCAAGCATACCTCAGCTCCTTCAAAAGCACAAAGCAAGGATAAGCAAGATGCACAAGCCTCTGACCAACGCACAAGAGTTCCTGATCAAGAAGCACCTGACTTTCATTTTTCCATTGAAGAGGTGATCGAACTCCTGGATGTCTGGGTCCAAGATGGTGCAATCAAGTTTCCATATGTCAAGAAAGAACCAACTGAAGAATATATGGAAAGTCCTTGTTACTGCCGCTTCCACAGGTTCGTCAATCATCCCACAAGCAACTGCGCAGTTTTGAAGCACATTTTAAAAGAGAAGGTTGATCCACAATAGCTTCAACTGGGGACTGAAGGAGTACACAAGAATCCTCTCCCATTCAGAACCTTTACACTCTCTGAACAACCTATCAAAAGGGCGGTTCAATCCTTGGTCGAACGTGAATTGCTCTATCTGTCGAAGGCATAAAGGAGAGACATGTTCACAACACTGAACCAATTGTGTCAAGAAGTCCATTCAAGAAATAATTCTTGATCCTCCATCCACAGACCAAGAGATGTACGACTGGGGACTGCTTACCACAGTCAGAAGAAACGAATTTGGAAGAACGTTGATCGATGTTGGCACCGCCATCAACAACGTTCCACTGAAAACCATCGGATCCACATGCATCACTCGACAAGAAACTACTCATGCTCCCATCTCAATCAGAGACCTTGAAGGATCGCTCGGAAATAATTATGGCTACATCACTCTCAAAGTGAACATAAGTTCAACCTGGACAAAAACCAAGTTTCACATAATCAGGAAGATCCAGGACATGACATGTCCTTCAGACGAGCGTGGATCTAAGCTGAAAAGATGGGTACTTACAAAGCGCCTTTTGTTACACATCTCTCCAACGAAGAAAGTTCTGATCCAGAAGATTTGACGGACATTCCATCATCAGAGTACTTTGAGGAATTTCAAACTTTAACGAGGTTGAAGCAAGAACCTGCAAAAGATGCATAGACATTCATCAAGAGGTTCCGCACTCAGGAAAGTCTCATTCCATGTCTATGTCATTTATTTCCCCACATGATATCCTAGCATGGGGACTTAATTATGCTAGCGACTCTACAAGACGTTATGAATGGTAGCTTCACCGCATTAGTATTTTACCATGTGGTTGAATCTGACGTTTCTCCGAATCAAGCAATGAAACATTCATTACTGATGTCCAAACATGGAAAAGAACACTTTGGGCGTTTATCCTGCAAGTCCATGTGTTCCACAAAATTAGAAAGCTCTGATGTCTGTACAAGTGTCGAATCCCACTACCGCAACGAAAGGGATGCTGAATCAACAGAAGATACTCCAGGGCCGAGATGATCAAACCCCTAAGACATTCGATGCTTAAGGAATACACTCTTCAACGCTCAAGCATCTAAGAAGCCATCAAATTGTACTCCCAATCAAAGAGTACAACACAAATATCTCGACGATGGCACATTGATTCAACACCAGCACGATCAAAGTATAACTAAACTACAATCGATAAATCTTCATTATCCCATGATAAGACTTCTGAAGCATATGCAACATCATTCATACAAGGATGGAACTAACTCCTTCAACATACACTGGGCAACCTGAGGTGATTCCATGAAACTTCATCAACGGGATTTCTCTACATCACAAGCCCCTGCATGATTGAGGAACTATCTCTCTTCACCAATCACATCCAGTATGAAAACTGCTGATGTTATCTACCGCAACAACATCGACTCACTTAGCGACGCTTTCAGGAGCATTCGGGTTGAACTCTCAGTACACCTTCATCTTAGCGACGCTCAACTCATCAACTAGTTCGTGAATGTAAAAGGCTCACTGGATAAAGGAGCAAAGATTATATCTATAATCATGGTTCTAGCCTTTTCGGTCTTTGGACCAACCTCAACCATGGTATCAGCATCAACAATAATCTCTAGAGGAACACCATCCATGATTTCAGCATCGACAAGGATCTCTGGAGCGTAATCATTCATGGTCTCAGCACCAACAACGGTCTCAGGAGCAACATCCTCAGGGCTTCATCAACTAATCATTCTTTGAAGTGTTACACATGAAGCGGACTTTTCTAAGAACCGATGATTCATATCAAGATGTGTAGACCTGATAACATGCTCACATGAAATTCTTCCCAAATCTGGCACGACTGGTGGGCATAATCCAAAGTCTTCTACAAGATGTTCTCATCACCTCTACAAATGAGATACCACACACTTCAGGCCATGAGTTTGAAAAAACGTACCAACAATTGAGGAATGGGACAACACTTCCTCAACGAAAGATGTTCGTCTATGTCTCTTGTACAACATACCAAAAGGGCGCATTAATCGGACATACGAGCTGAAAGATATGGCCTTTACAACCAGGTCTATGAAGTATGAAAATTCTGTACGGGATTACAAATCACGAATGTGCACGCTTCGTTGGCTGACCTCTACAACTCCAAATTGAGTGATTCTTTTCTCATGTGACAACTCAGTCTCTTAGCTTCAAAAATTGGGGTCAAACATCACATTCCGAAGTTGTATGAGGTTCCTACAGCTTCCTGAGCATACAACATGCAAGCAGCAATTCTTAAACGGGATTCATAACTTCCACAGTCGATCGGTGTCCACCAGGTCTTTTCGCTAAGCCCTTCATCAAGGTACCTCCAACTTCGATCACCTGGGTCTTTACATCAATTTTCTACCCGGATCCTCTATCTAGGTCCTTTCAGAAGAAGGGAAAATGAAAGAGAGAGATTCAACAAAATACTGGGGACTGATGGTCCACTGATCATGATGATCAATTTTACAGTCCAACACTCGTGGTTCCGGGCTCTACAGTGCTAGTCAATCATAGCAAAAGGAATGCTACCACCGGGACATGCCACCATGGTCATTACATCATCCTCTCTTGAGAGCAACCTCAGTTATGGTCCCATGACCAGGGTTTCAGAAGTGATGTTTCTACGACTGACAGAAACAAGATGGCACTGCAAGCACCATGCTCATGTATCAATCAAAGGGTCCTGATCTCGAATGAATCAATGATATTAAATCCTTCAACAACCGTTCAAGACACAAGCGAATTGTCTAAAAGCATAACATGAGTGTTTTACAGCAAGCTCGTGTGAGATGATTTTACACTGTCCTGTACAAACCGACGAGCTGGGAGCAATTGGTGAAGAATCTAGGGATGGGTCATATACCATTCTCTTCGTATGATTTTCCTCTACAACATACACAAAATTCAAAGCAATTGAAGAAACGAGCAAGGAGATGTGGCCGAAACATTGGACAACATACAATCTGAAAAAGTTTTGAAAGTCTCCTGGAAGTTTACTGTTTTGCCTTTTTCAGGCCCTAAACATGCTCAAAACTCAAAAATCTTTCATGAGAAAGCTTGGAAAATTTCTGGGCTTGAAGATACATATACAGATCGCGAAAATCCGACTTCGAACGAAGATTCTACAGTGTTTTTGCTAAAAGGCTGAAGTCTGAAATTTCTGGTGACGTATTTCAGCAAAATTACTCGTATACTCACATGGATTCTCATTCATTCATTCAAAAATCAGCAATTTTATACTTCTATGAAGATATTACAGGAGATATACTTACTAGGAGAGTCTCTAAATCATTTGAAGGCTTGGCAATGCCGGAATCTCCATTGGCAACGCCGCTATCTCCATTCGGTTCGGGATTTCGGGAATTCTCCATATTCCCATATCCCAAAGAAGAGCACGCTTCATCAACATGCTGCTTATCTACAATGATTTCTTCCTGGATTCATCAACAATAATTATTATTATTTCATTCAAGGAGATGCCACGATCACCTGCTCGAAAAAGATACTTACATCGACTTCTTCATCAGTGCTGGATTCATGAATTGTTTGCCCGGGAACAAGCTGAAGACCGTCAAGAGATGGAGCAAAAGTCTGAAAAGAAATAACAAACCTTGGTCTCTTGATCCTAATTGCACGGGCAAAGTCATGATACAAGGAGCGCTAACAACTCACCAAAGAAACGGCTGGGGACTGCACGTCATTTGCTAACATCCTGTAGTCCTTACTTCTGGGTTCTCTGCTCCCGTAGACTTTCTTCCATTTCTGTGGAGTCTACATTGATCCGGGATCTCACTACACGATCATCCTATGGTAAAGCTAATGAAATAACCAGGAGTACAACTCAGTATGAAGGATCTCTCACCATCACTCAGAGGTCCCAGAAGTACCATTTCTTAAAGTTGCATCCGTAGAGATGTCATCTCTGGAAACATCATCTTTGGAAGTATCATCATGGGAGTCAGTCATTCTTGCAAAGTGGCTACTTCAGCACATCGTTCATACAAAGCACAGGATTCAACAAAACGATGAATCATGAAATAAAGGTGCTCACAACAGCGTCTACAAAAATGGTAACCATCCAACTCTTACCTATTTACAATTTCACTAGCTGTAGTGATTACAATCTCGAGAATTTGTTCGCTCCTTCAAACCTGCAAAGACGAACAAAATTCGTTATCCAAAACCATAACGTGATTTTCATAAAACTGTGAACAATTCACGAAACTTCCATCATGTGAACAATTCACATTATTTTTCACCGTGTGAGCGACTCCCCACCGAGTGAACACTCATTGATTTTGTGCATACACTATCAGATCAAAAAATTCATATAAACGGTATTTTATAGAAAATTGCTTACTTCTAGCAATTGCTGAAAATCAAAATTTTAATTTCACATAAATTTCCACAGAGTGAACATTCATTGATTTTCGTGCATACCCTCTTAAAATCACGAAATTCATGAAAACATTATTGTTTGCTTTTAACAATTGTTTAAAATCAAAACTTGATTTTACAAAATCTTTAAAATCGTGAACAATCCACGTAAAATTTTTACTCTGTGAAACATTCACTGGTTTCTTAAAATTGGACAGACGTCCATTTTACAATTGTGAAAACTCACATACAAACATTATTTCACCATGTATAATTGTCTACTTCCAACAGTTGTTCAAAATCAAAACATGATTTTACAAAATATGTAAATATTTAACGTGAAATTCACGTAAATTTGAAAAATATATCTATATATTTTTTTGCTCCCTCGCACGAGTATCTGTCTTTGAAGCGAGAGTATATTTTCAAAGATTTCTGAAAGCTCGAAGATAAAAATTTTCATGAAAGCTCATAAACAAAATTTTATAACTAACAGATAACAAAAAAAAAAAAAAAAAAAAAACTTTTCTCTCGTACAAGCATCCACCTTTGAAACGAGAGTTTATTCCACTTTGTGAGATCTCACATATTTAAAAAATAAAATTTTGGTTTTCGTGAAAGCTCATAGACAAAATTCTATATCATTAGACTCAGGTCTATTTTGTTTGTTCCTTAAGCTAACGAACGAACGAGCGTCTATTCCTAAAACAAGGATTTCTTTTCATGGGCCCGGACCCGTGAATCCTAAATCGACCAAGGTTCTGTCATCAAATCAGCGGTTCTACACCAATTTATGCTCATCAGATGATGCTCTATCATGCTACTGGGATCTTCGTTCAAGCCGTGGTTCGCTCGCGCAATCGAAAATCTGGTAACATCTTATCTTACGACTAAGTTCAATTACGTATTTCTGTTTGTACCTGGAAAATCACCATTCAATGCTGACTGAGGAACATGACTGTTCCTCACTAAGCAGGGGACTTAATGTAGATGGTGGATTTTCGACAAAGGCTAAAATCGTAAACCCATACTTATATGTATTCCTGATCCAACAATCAGATGAATATTGAGGCTCATGTCTCTTATTGAAAGCATGAAAGATCATGCTATGAGAATCTCTGACTGAGAATACGTCTCTCAGAGTATATATAGATATGTAGTCTCTCAGCTGAGGCAACGGCATATCTCACGAATACTGAGCAATTTCAGTAATTACTTTTATATAGAATCGAAAGATTAGACGGCTCCTAGACAGCTTGCCTGCTAGTATAGAGCAATAACGTCTTCAGGATGTAACAATGTTTTCCCTGACTATATAAAAGAAATATGACGCTTCAACAAGCTCATATCACTCAATTCCTAAATAATTAACGCTCCTAGACGATCGTACTAGTATAGAGCCATTAATTAATTATTCTCAAAATCAATATATTCAAATCCCTGGAAAATATTCAATATTTTCATAATATTTCGTTACTTCAATTTATGGTTCTTCCCAGCAGAATTCCATGGGTTAGTAATAAATATTCAACACACGGGCATCTGAGCCACTATCGAGTAAGCCCCGACTAAAATGGTGCAAGTGTACTCAGCAATAATGCACTAACGAGCACCTGAATGCACGAACGAGCATTCCAAAATACGAAGGAACGATGAGCCTATGCAAATAGGAAAGAAAATAATAAAATAATAGTCAAGGCGCTAGGGGACTGGCTCACCGGCCGGCCAGTCATGCTGTGACCAGTCCCACTTCCAAATTCTATATTTTATTATTTTCCTTGATCTCATGAAATTCCTTTCATTTGAAAAAATATCCTTCGTTTTGAGGAAACTCCTTAGTTTCATGGTGTTTCCTTCACACTGAGGAAATAATATAAAATTAGGGAAAATATTGTTGGGCCGTGATTATTGGCCAACCGGCCATGCCTTGATCCCGGCTGGCCCACACCTCATGGTTCCTCATTATTTATTATTATTTCCCTAATCTCATGAAAACTCCTTTATCTCATGATATTTCCTTGATCCCATGAAAAATAATATAAAATTAGGGAAACCTGTGGGACCGGGCCATAGCCGGCCGGTCATGCCCTAGCTGGCCCCACACGCCCTGTTTTATTACTCCCTCTGTCCTTTTTTATCTGTCCTAATTTCTACTTTGGTATGTCCATTTTTATCTGTCCGCTCTGTTTATAGACATACTTTTCCCTTAAACTATCAAATATACCCTTTATTTTTTATAATCATAAAATCATTTTTAATATCCAAATCTTAAATAATATCACCATATATAAGGGAAAAAAACTTACTCAATATCTTTGTATTAATTGTCATTCCTTTTTAAATAAAAACATTTATAAATAGTTATAAAATTCCTAATAAACTTCTATTTATTTTAACATTAATAATTTAGTTTTGGTAATAATATAACATTAAATAGGCTAGTCAAGGGCTAGTCATGACAACTTATAGGATTTCCTTAATATCTTGACTTAGTCAAAGCGGACTCTTAATTTAGGACGGAGGGAGTATTATTATATTTTTCATGTTTCCTTAATCCCATGAAATTCCTTGATTTCATGATATTTCCTTCAAATTATGAAATTCCTTCAAATTATGGGAAAATACACAAAAAATACATAAAATTAAGGAAACTTGTGGGACCGGGCCCAAGCTGGCCGGTCATGCCCTAGCCGGTCCCACAAACCCCTTATTTTATTATTATTATTTTTATATTTCCTTGATTTTATGAAATTCCTTGATTTCATGATATTTCCTTCAAATTATGAAAATTCTTTCAAAATTATGAAAATCCCTTCAAATCATGAAATAATACATAAAATAAGGGAAAACTCACGGGACGGGCCCTAGCCGCCAACCATGCTCAAGCCGGTCCCACACGCCTTATTTTATTATTATTAATATTTTTGTTTCCTTCATCTCATGGAAACTCTTTGATTTCAACAACACTCCTTGGTTTCAACAAACTCTTTGGTTTTATTATATTTCCCTAAAATCATGAATATATTATAAAAAATTAGGGAAAACACCGTAGGACCGGGCTCCTTGGCCGGCCGGCCATGCCTTGGCCATAGACGGTCCCACACTTCATGATTCTCTCATTTTCTATTATTTTCCTTCATCTCATGAAGGTTTTGACGGTTTCAGCAAAAACCCTGATTTCTTCATATTTTCTCAAAATGTTGCTCAAACGCACACCAGAAAATATCAAAATTCACAGAATTGAGATACAAACACTTTGGTGATGTGAGCATGTTACCTTGACCGACCAAGGTTGGCTCTTTGGCTTGCAAGAAGCCGGTCCCACGTATTCTCATGGTTTGACCTAATTTGCACAATTGCACGTATTAGGTCCAAAACTCTTCCAAACAACTTGGAACTTCATGGAACGATCATCATTTGATCTCCTGAACACCCAGGGCCGGTTTCATGACCCCTTGGTCGGTCCCTCATCTCTTCATAATTAATTAGGTTTTATCACCTAAGGCTCAGACGAGCATTTTTCCGAATAAATGATTAAACCAGCATTTGATAATTCTTTCATTAACAAATCACCAACTCTTCAAGAGGCCTTGGTATTTGCTCACACGAACATATGGGATCTACATGGTCGACCCATGGTCCCATGAAGCCGGTTCTCCTTCATTCCATGGTTAATTTCCAAATAAACCATCAACTGGTCATTAATTGATCAAATTAGGGTTTCTGAGTCCAAGGATCATAATTCCAGATTCAAACACTAATAATTTTATGAAGATCTCATGATCAGTATTCTTATTAATTATGCTCGGTTCAACTACCAGTATTTTAATTAATGTCTTATTTTGGTCACGCTACCAATAATTCATCAGACGAGCAACACTTGCTCAGACGAGCAATATTTGCTCAAACCAAGGAATATTGGTTCAACTATCAATATTCAATAATGAGCAACACTTGCTCACCTCAACGTCAGAATTATACCTCTGTCTCAGCAGACATGTTCAATTCATGAGTCTCAGAACATTTTCAAATCACGTTCGACTCAACAATACAAGGACTCATCGTCCCATGAAGTCATGAAGTCAGCAATTGACTAACTAAATACACGTCTGCCTTGCAGACTCCACAATCACACGAGACATCAATCGTGTCATATGGGGGATATTAACTAGGGTTTTGGTTTGGTGGTCTACGGCACGTGTGTTCAAACACACGATGGAATGTGAGCAAGTCGTGCAGTCAGCTGAAGAAGTTAACAAAGTAATGGATGGAAAATCGACCAAGTCTCGGCACGATGAGCAACTGGTTTCAAACACGATTTCCATTTCCCCACTTCTTGATTCTATCAAATGTCACACTTCATGGGATCATGGTGTCTACAATTCCAGCAATATAAATAAGTCTCTGAATCATGATTGAAACAACAAGGATAATCTCACGTCAAACAGACAATACGAGATTAACAATCCAACTCTCAACAGAGCAAATTCAATCATTCAGAATTTATCTTATTTTCATAATACACAACACACCTACAATTTTCGATCACCATTGATCTCTCACATTTCTCAGCTTCCCTCCTACAGACCGACCCATCCTCTCTTGTGACCGAATTTACTCTGGAACGACCATTGTCTTGGTTTAGGCCGGAGTACTACAGATTGATCTCTCGAATTCAAAGCACTCCCTTCTTGCAGTGCATCTGTGTGTGGATAAGCATTTCGCTCGGTTCAAGGAGTCTCCTCCGCGCGATCATCTCTTCAATTCCGTAAAAATCAGCGAATCGTTTTTCCCCATCTACAAGGTGTCCAAACTTCCTTGGTCTATAAATACCCAAGTTTGCATTTCGAGCAAACTATCCTAAGAGCCAGCAAAACTACCTTGTTGTGTTGTTACTGGTGGAGCCGTCTATTCGGAGAGGAAAGTACCCTAATTAGGCGAAATCTCTTACGATCGCTCATTTAAAGACTTCTTTGGGATCAAGAAGCTCTACGAGTACCGTTGGTGGGAAACTAGATAATTGCAGTATTATTAGTTTTCGATTTGATTTGATTGACTAACGGTTGTTGAACTATGATTGCACCTAGTTTGTTTATTCTTGATAATCTTCTCTTCTGATATAAGATTCACTCAAACTAGATCGAAGTATCGATGGATCTTTAGAACTGTTTGTAGATCCAAAGACATCTTGTGATAATCCATTGTCAATAGACTCCGTTCTGTGCGTGATTGATCACAAGAGATTCAAGTTGTTATGTGCAGGTGTTTATTGAAGATTTAAGAAGATTTGAAGACGAAGAAGATTTCTGATTTGGGTTCATAATCTTTGGTGTGCACAAAACTTGATCGGCTTGGATCCAACTATAATCGGTTTATCTTTGATAGATTTAATTGATTAGTTGCTTTGATCGGCTGTAGGATCAGAATATCGCAACACCAACACCTCTGCGAAATCCATAAATATTACATAGCGAAGGCGTCGCAGACGAGTAAAATAAGTGACGCAATGGATGACGACAGCCAGAACACGAGAAAGGTGTGAAGACCTAGCGAGAACTAGGAGTGTCGCGAGATTATGCATTTGTACACTTGCGACACTTCTCAAGTCATTCCCGAAAATAAAGGACAACTTAGCTATCATCCATTATGTAATATCCTATATAAAGAGCCGAACAGGCCTATTGGAAGGGAGATCTTTTTCGAGTGTTGGGCAAGTCATTAAGAGAGAGAAAGTATATAGTGATTGTAATTTCTTTAGCTCTTTTCCATTTTATCTTGTAAACATTCAAGAAGTTAATCAATAAAAATTATAATTATACATCTTATAAGGAGGGGAGTGTAGTGTAGGATTCTTGTGAGGGGTGATTGTGTGGATTCTTGTGAGGGGTGTAGTGTAGGATTTCCTGCAACTACATATTGGTGCTAGAAGGAGGGGAGAGAGTGAAGATTGACATCGTGATTTGAAAGAATTTAGAGTAATAGGGAAGGAATTTCATATAATTTTCAACAATTTACTGAAATTGAGAAATGGCTAGAAGAAGACATGCATCAGAACAACCAACAACTGTTAGAAGGAGTAGGAGACTTGCTGGAGAAGGGAGAAATGAAATGGGGGAATCCTCAAGAATGAACACAAGAAATAATGAAGAAAATCAAATTCAATCACCAATTCAACCAGTACTGAATAGACTGTGGATTATGATAGAGTAAGCGTGCATACTTCGAGATCGCAACGGGGTGTTTGTGGATGAAAGGGGAGAAGTTCTGTTTCCGCCAATTGATAAAAATGGACAAGAGGAGAGAGACCGAGAAGTGATTGGAGAAATAATTCATGGAAATGAAGAGGTCGCAGCATTAGAGACATTGAGACAAATAATACATGAAGAAAGGCGATTAGAAGCAGAGGAACGTGCAAATTTGACAAGGCAAAATCATGAGTTGAGGATGGAAAATATGAGATTACAAAATAGAAGGTCGAGAAGCACTACAAGGTCAAGCTCAAGATCGCTCAATCGAGCCAGTATAACACACCGGAGGGGCTCTTAGAGAGGAAAGAAGGAGAACTTTACCTAGAAAATGCTCCCAAGATTTCTTCATATCTCCAAGCAAATATGTCTGGTACTCTTTGAGAAGTTGCACGAGCTTCGTGCGATACACAAAGGTTGAGCTGATGGAGATAGGCCTAGGAGATTCCTCAACGATTTCAATTTCATCGGTTGTAGAGTTGGTGCCATCTTGCATTTGTTGTGGAGCATCTAGCACTTGCTCTTGTGGTTCGTTCTTTATTTGTAGCATTCCATTAGGTGGAGAGTAGTCTCCTCTCGCCGATAATGGCAGTGCCGGTATACCGTTTTCTTTTCCGGGGTCACGACTCGCCATAAAAGTTCGTTTCCTCTCGTGTGAACGTGGGTTGTGGCTTCACGTATGGAGAAGAATGCTTAAGTCGGCAAAGATGCATCGTGGGTACTAGCCTCAATGATGCAAGTCTGGTCTTCTTCCCGACCGACGCCCACATGGGGAGTGGGATGCAACGAACTTGTGCGATTCTTTCCACGAAGCTTCTCCCGTATGTCTTGGTTTGGTTTCCTCGAAGTCTAAAGTCATTGTGGTAGGCTTGACGACCTTGCCTCGGGAGAGCCTTGGAAGAATCTTGAGAGTAATGAAGACGATCCCGTGTAGATAAGGGTCGTCTTGGACTCGAATCCTTGATGCGTGCGGTGACATGTAGGTCACGGTCGTGACCTTCCTCACAGTTGAAGGAAAACGTCTCCGCGCGCCGATTCTTCGAGAGATGTGAAAGTTTGCATAAACTTTCCAATAGAGAAACCGCTTCCGATCCACCTAGCCTCGGTTCAGAAGGAAACTATTGACTTGAGGAAGAAAGGGAGCCTCCATGACAGGACCGCGAACCCAGTGAAACTATTGACTCGAGGAAGATGAGGATCGGTCCAGTGTAGGAGCCTCCATGATGGGACCGCCATATCCGATGTCGCTTCTTTGATCAGGTCCATAGGTCCGTGCCATTGAAAGAACCTTCTCGGTGCGTTGAATTCATTCCTTGTTGTCTCCAGGGGCTGTTGCGGGTCATGTGGAAATCGATCGGTTAATGTCTTAAGAAAAGTGAGTAAAGTTATGCCATATCCGTTTGAGTCTTGACAAGAACTTCCCGCTTTTTCATCAATCGCAATAATGGGAGATGGTCCTCCTCTCGCCCCTCAGGTTCCTCGTCCCGATGAAGGAGTGGAAGTTGTTGCTCGGGGTGACTACCGAGGTGTCACACTTGATGAGATGCAGGACTTGACTCTGGCTCAGTGATGGGAGGTGTTGTAATATAGGCATGGGCTGAAAGTGATCAATTGAACGTTCCCATCCTCTCGTACTCACGTGTTACTTGATTGATCTCTCCTTCCTCAAGCGTTTCTTCACGGCTTCGACAAGGTCTTGAGATGTAAATCTTCCAATGGGATCCGTAAGCTTTGGGCTCCATTTCTTTATCCGGTAGGACGTTGTAGTACTCCGGACAAGTCCTCTCCTCTGGTGGAGTTGCCTTGGTTCTTCATTGTTGACTGGACCATGTTGTTCATCTTTCTGAGTCACCGGTTAAACGCTCTTTTGCCTCTCCATAAAGGTGTGAACTAAATCAGCACTTGAGTGGATGCATGTCGACGCTTCTTGTAATTGTGCTTATTTATATCATTCAAAAGCGAAATGTCTCGCTCGCCTCCCAGTGATACCGGCTTGATTTGCCAAGACATCCTCCAAAGATTCCATGCTTCCCATGATATCTAACGCCTGTTGTTTTTCATTGCGAGATGGAAACGAAAAATTGAGTGTTTTTTGTGCAAGATAGATCAATCTCCCAATGAACACCGCCCGTCCCACTTTTCTGTTCATCTCTAACCGTCCATGACTTCCTAACACGTTCTTGTGATGGCGCGTTGCATGCATCCCCGATTTTGTGACATGATTGACGGAATGTGGACGTGGATCCACGAAAGATAGCATGTAATCGTGAATTGAATAAGCTGCGACAAGACGTAAAGTCGATACTTGTGAAGTATCGTGTGTGTATTTTAAGAAAAAGTGATGGGTAATGACTCCTCACCAACCAAATAACTCGACCGGTTGTATAAAGGCGGACGGATGAGATGATGTTTGAGACACTCATCTGCGCCCGTTGATGAAATTAGGGGTTTTTAAAGAGGTGCAAGCATCACTCTTTAGCTTGGTTTGAGTGAAACTAAGCATGGGAAAGGTTTTGAAGAGGACCACCAGGGCATGTGTGTAGACAACACGCCGGTGTGCACGTCCATACTTCACTTTCCCAAGAAGGCGCAATCTAAGCCACTCAATTTGACCCGGTAAAGTTGAGTGGTTGAGATCGATTTGCGATAAGAGTTTGATGCCGCAAAGAAGCCGCGCGCCACAAGAAATAATGAAGTGAAGTTGAGTGGTCGAGATCGATTTGCAATTTGGGGAAGTGTAACCACGCATGTTTGAGGCGGGCGTTTGGATTGGCCAGCATGATATGCCTTGGCCGACCGCAAGAAAATCATCAACATGAAGAAAATCAAATTCAATCACCAATTCAACCAAGATGAATAGACATGGATTATGATAGAGTAAGCGTGCATACTGGGAGATCGACTGTGGATGAAAGGGAGAAGAACAAAGAATTGATAAAAAATGGACAAGAGGAGAGAGACCGAGAAGTGATTGGAGAAATAATTCATGGAAATGAAGAGGTCGCGGCAGTAGAGACATTGAGACAAATAATACATGAAGAAAGGCGATTAGAAGCGGAGGAACGTGCAAATTTGACAAGGCAAAATCATGAGTTGAGGATGGAAAATATGAGATTACAAAATAGAAGGTCGAGAAGCACTACAAGGTCAAGCTCAAGATCGGTTAGAGAGGAAGAAGGAGAACTTTACCTACGTAAAATGCTAATGAAGAAAATCGAGAGGAAGTGCAAAATCCAGGCGAAGAACGTTGCGAAAGAAGAGAAATAATGGAAGATCGTTATATCCCACGTCCCGAGACTCTTCAAAATGGGCGAAAGGATGGAAATCAAGGAAATAGGCAGCGTCAGGGGGGGGGAATAATCCAGGTGATGAAGAAAATCAGGAAGAATGAAGAAGAATATTGCATGGGAGAGAAACACAGAGGAAGCAAAAGAAATTGAAGATGAAATTGAAAGACACTATGTTGAGCAAGCACGTCTAGCTTGCGAAAAAGAAAGATTGAGAACAGAAATGGAAGAACAGGAGTTACAAGAAGCAATTCGCCAGAATAATCATGATAATAGAGAAAGAAGGAGAGAACAAAATCGCAACAATGGTAATATCAATGAAGAGTATGCAAGAGTACAAAGGAGAATCAAAAGGCAGCAAAGAAGAGAAAATGATAGATATAACGGTGTGCGAATTCATGAGAGGAATGAAAGAGAAGATCGCAGAGAAAGACGGGAAGAGAATGATGAACAAGAAAGTCAAAACAAACATGAACGCAGAAGAAGAGAGACGGAGTTAAAAAGACCAATGGAGACAAACTCTGGTGTAAATGAACAAATTCTGAGAGAATTGGCGGAAATGAGAGGAATGTTAAATAATAAAAGGGGAGGAGGTAAGAGACAATTGGATGAAGCCATAGAAGAAGATGCGAAGACTCCATTCACACAAGAAGTACAATTAGGAGGAATACCCCCAAAGTGCAACTTACCTACGTTAACCAGCATTTTCGATGGAACAACTTGTGCGATACAACATATCAAAGCTTATGTGAGATGTATGTTATAGTGGGAGAACCATGATGCTATATTGTGCAAATATTTTGCATCAAGTTTGACAGGAGAAGCTTTGAAATGGTTTGAAGGATTACCGAGGAATACAATAACATCTTTCAATCATTTGCAGGCTATATTTTTTAGGGGCATACATAAGTAATAACTCCTCGCGACCTGGTATTGAAGATGTATTTGGGTTAAAACAAAGGGTTGGTGAAAGCTTGAAGCATCTAACCGTGAGATAGAAGACAATGTGCAGTGATATGGCTGGTCGTGTGGATGAGAGATATCTCATTCTATCATTCATTAACGCTATGTTCGCAACCAACTTGTTATATATTCAAATTTTTAGAATCAAGAATATAATCACAATGACTGAGTTGCGAGAACTTCAAGAGGAGTATATTGCTCTAGAGTAAAAACAAAATGAGATGGAATCATACCCCGTTGCGAACACAAGTTCAAAAGTTGCGAATGCAAGCTTGTTACCTAAATTAATAAACACAGTGGCGAGCACCTCGCAGGGTCAACAAGAAATGATAACGGATGATGGTCAGCGAAAGTTAGTAGCCATGGGGAGTCGTGATCAGGAGGAATTCAAAGACTTGATCAGCCACAAGAAACTTATGGAAGTCAGAGGCAGAGTTATCATAGAGGACAGCGAAGTCACAGGGTAGTCTGGGAAGAAATCAAGATGTCACCACTGAATGCTAGTGTGGAGAAAATATGGGAAGCTATAATCTTAATGGAAAATATAACTGCGCCATGGAACATGGGAAATGAACCACCTCCGAGTGACAGAAGTCATGAATTTTGTTCTTATCACCATTTTCATGGACACTCCACAAACGATTGTAGAAATATAAAAAGAATCATCCTCAGAATGATAGACCAAGGGAAACTAAATCAATTTCTAAAAAATCAACCTCAATCTCAACCATTACCACCACCGCCAGAAATTCACAGAGCAAACACAACAAAAGGAGGAGAAACATTTGTAATAGAAGTTGGAGCGAAAGCCAAGAATTTGTCTTGCAACTCTATTATACATTCGTACAGGATAGTTGAAGATTTTCATGATAGTGTTCTCAGTAGGGTTTTCAAAAGAGATGCTGATAATATAGAAATAATGAACATCGCGAAGACATCGCCACTAAAGGAATGGCAAAAGCATATTATTTCTTTTACCGCATAAGAAGTACCTGAGGGTGGAGAGATGCATGACAACCCATTAGTGGTAAGATTGGAGATTAACCCAAAACCTGTTGATGATGAAGATGATGAGGCAGAAAATTCATGGGCAATCAATAGAATCTTAATCGATACTGGAAGATCTGTAAATATCCTTTTTTACCATACTTACAAGACTATTGGAGGGAAGGACGAAGATCTAATACCTTCAACTTATAAGATCTATGGTTTCAACGGTACTGCCAACAAGCCTAAAGGAGAAGCTCATATGCGAATACCACCGAAAGGATTATCAATCGAAATTTTGTTTCGCATAGTCGATGTGGAATCTCCCTATAACGCATTGATTGGGCGACCTTGGTTACATGAGATTTTGGGTGTAGCATCGACTTATCACCAGTGCATCAAATTTCCTCATCCCAGTGGTGTCGGAGTCATAAAAGGAGATTGGGTTGAGGGATAAAAGTGATATAAAAGTGATATAAAGTTGATGTGGAATCTTGCGAGGAAAGAGCTGCTCAGAAGAAGAACTAGAAGCAAAACATCAAAAATGAGCAAAGAAGGGAAAGACTAATGGTGGACGCAGTAGAGGTGAGAGAAGAAAATACGTTGCGAAACCAATGCCTGAAGAAAGTGGGAAATTGCGATGATTTCGCAAAAGGGAAGGCAGTATTAGGAAATTTGAATAGTGAAGAAGCAGAGAGCAACATAAGTAAGAGGAGAAAGGAGTGAATAATTGATTCTAGACTTGCGAAGGTTGTAAAAAAAAAAAAAAAAAAAAAATCTAACTTTTGAGTGATAAAGACAGGCTGAAGATGCAAAGACTATGATAATCGAAAAAAAGAATACGCAAAGCTTTTGCAGGGATTTGAATGATAAAGACAGGCTGAAGATACAAAGACTATGATAATAATAAAAAAAAAAGAATACGCGAAATTCTCGCAGACATGATGACAAGAAACAATCTAAAATCAATGACATATCAGAATGGGACGAACCTTTATGGCGTACACCCTAGTTCGCGAATGATATTTCGCAAGAGGCAAATGTAAGACCCAAAGTGCGTCATATAAGGGGGTATCTCTTTACATGGCTCGGGGGAAAAGGTTACACCGCCCCGGAACCCGAGTCATGAAAATTTGGGGTCAATAAAGCCCATCCGGAGAGATACCTTGGATTTCCAACTATATATATAAGGTTATACCCTGGTTGGACGACCGAGGGTCTCTTCCAAGGAGTCAGTGTATGACCAAGGCGCCGAGGTACACGGTTGAGCCAAGAGTGCCTAGGGCATTTGAAGTGTCTTGGCCATTCTTGGCAAGTCTTGGCACATGCTGCACTCGGCCCGAAGAAAACTCCACTTAGGGTGCAATCTCGTAACCATAAGCCCTATAGGTATAAGGGATAAGAGGCTGAGAAAACAACTAGTTGTTTTTAAGACCGGATGGGAGGAGCTAGTCTTGTATGGCCGATGTACGCCTCCTTGAAGGGGCAACCAGGGAGATGATAAGGGCGGCACCCTCCATTAGGGAGCTGATAAGTGTCTTAAGACGCAAATGTCATGAGGCTCTATTTTCGCAAGAAAATTTAGGCTTGTCATATTTGTGCGATGATCCTGAAGAGGCAATAATACTAATGCGAGGTTAATACGAGATCAATGGGTCTTTACATGAAAGTGTCAAGACGTCCTGCGATTTCGTCGCAAGACGGCAATGTCATGGGGCTTTAAGTTCGAGAGAATTTTTTAGACCTGTCATATTGTCGCAACAAAAACATCCTGCAGAGGCAACAATACTAAAGAAATGATAAGCCAAGATCAATGGGTCATTACATGAAAATGTAAAGACGTCCTGCGATTTTGTCGCAATGAGGGGTGGAAAAATAAGACCTTTAACTAGGAAGGAAAAATAAGACCACACAAGAAATTGAGTAAGCAAATAAGCTTGCGAAAATGACTATATTTCTTCATTTATTTATGAAGAGTTAGCAACAGCAGTTGCGAAATTAAGAAGTATTATTATTTAAAGATTATCGATTTAATCTCTCATGTGAAAATAAATAACAGAGGCAAGTATGGGAATGATTAGAGTAAAAACTTGTTATTTATTTTCATATGATAGATTTACAGTAAGAGATTACAAAAATGGAAGGCTAGAAGGATAATGTACAAATATCACAAGAAGAGAAAAAGGAAAATGGAGCTATCTCTCAGTTCATTCTTCTTTTTCATCAGACTCTTTATCGGACTCCTCTTCTTCGCTAGCATCACTATCAGAGACATCCAAGGAAGGCATATTTTCAGGAACCTCACCATGAAGACAAGGATATGAAGAAAGAGGAATATTGTGGTCATCGCAAACTGTCTTAATAGTTTGATTGCGAAAACGGACAACATCATTATTGAAATTCGCTACAGTAGTTTGTAGTTGCTTCTTCAACTTGGAATACTTGTCGTTGCGAAGAGAGAGGTCCTTTGCAAGTTGTTCTTTTTCAGATTCAAGTTCTTCAATCCTTGTTTGATACCTCTTCTTAGCTTCTGCGAACGTATGATAATGGATTAGTAACTTAATAGCAATTTCACAAAAAATAAGCGATAAAATAAAGAAGAACCATTAACAACCTTCTCTGTCAGAAATCATGTCTTTAACCAAGGCAGTATGATCAGCGTGAAGGCTAACGTTAACACCTAAGTTATTTCTGGCATTATCTAGAACTTTCGCAGCCCAAGCGAATTCATCGTCATTATTTATAAGAAGAAGAGAACGAATTTGATTCTCACTTTCGCTAAGAACAGTATTTTGACGAATAGATTCATCACGCTCAATTTGAACTTCAAGAAGAGCTTTTTGAAATTCTGCTAATGCTTGAGCGCCTTGATTAGCAATGCGATCTTTATCATCTATAAGATCGCTAACTTTCTTCCTTAAAATACTAATTTTCTCTTGGGAACTAAGATGAAGGTGCTTCATTTGGTTGGCTAAACTTAAGCTAGATCTATGATCTTCTTCTAAGAGACTAACTGGATTGAAGTTCGTTCAAAGAAAGATGTTTGATTTCTGTCATTTGAAAAGCTATTTAGAGAATTATTGAGATGGGCAAGAAGAGCATCGTTATCCATAGGCTCGGGAAATGAGTGAAGAAGAATAGCTTCTTTAAAGGTTATAAATGTCTGCGAAAATGATAAGTCGATAAAGAAAAGTAAATGACAAAATAAGAATAAGAAAAGGAGAAGAATTTTATACCATAAAGTTGTTGATTAGCATTTTGAATGCTAGATATTTTATCCTTCTGAGAAGAAGATTCAACTTCCAATTGTTTGATTTTTTCACGAAGAGCAGCAGTTTCATTTCCAAGTTCTTTATCTTTCTTGCGAAGAGAAACAGTTTCAGCCTCCAATTCTTTGTTCTTCTTCTTAAGCTGAAGGTTTTTCTCTTCGAGACTGTTGCGCCTTTTCTCGAGATCTGAGGCAACAACAAATGAAGCTCTCCCAGACTATAAAGGAAAATAAATAAATTGTTAAGATAAGATTTATAATTGAAATCACGCAGAAATAAAGAAATATGAACATACCAAGGCACTAAGTGCATTTAAGAAACTGGGAGTCATTGTTCTGTAAACTCCACGAAAAGAATCATTATCCTATAGCAAAGGGGCGTCGCAGATATTTGCGAGAGCTTCGCAAATGGCAGAAAAACGATCATCTCCCATTCCTTGCATAGAATCAGAGAAAACACTAGATAGTTGCGCCATTGCAGATTCAACTGAATGATTTTCCTTCACAAAAGAAGTGTCAACATCATCATTATCTTCATCGGAGTTCTCACTATATTGAGAACCAGAGTGAGAAGAGGAGTGGATTTTCCGTTTTTTTAGAAGATGGAGCAGAAGATTTATCCTTGCGAAGAGGAATTTTATTCTTGCCTTTAGCCTTCGCAGCTTCAGAAATATCATTTTCTTCAACGCCAACCTTCGCACACGAATGAAGATAAGAAACAGAGGCAACAATATTGTTAAAAATAATAAAGAAAAATATTTCTTACTTCATCCGTGATTGAACGAAGTATCACTAGAGTGCTCGCCTTTGGATTTCTTTCGTAACTCTTTCTCAATTTGGTGATCTGAAAAATTCGCAAGATTAGATATAAGAGGAAATGAAGATTGTAAAATGAGTAAAATCTAGGAAATATACCTCTTTTGCTTTCCCAGGCCAATTAAATACCCAAGGATGATAATTTGCGAGATTCGCAGGGAGTACATTGGAACCTGAAATGTAAGGTCCGTTCAAAAATAGTGGAAAAACGCGCCACTTGTCGTCTTTAGAATGGCGAGAACATTGTTCTTGCCAGAGTGCCAATCAATATCTAACATGAGTATCTTATCGTCGGGAACGTTCTCTTTTCTTTTCAATCGAGCACCCCAGCGAGATTTATCATTCTTCATATTTATCACTTCATAATTTTCAAAAACGTTTTCTACTAAGTACTTTTCAGCGACTATCTCTAAGTTTGCGAATTTAGGATCTCTGACGTTATCAGGATATAGAGATCCCTTACCAGCGCCACGATTGGTGAATTCAAGCATTAGACGGATGCAATCTCCACTTAATTGATAAATAGCTCGCGAGAATTTCTCATGAGCAAGAATTTCATAGAACAAGGGCAGTTCGGGATTGTAGAGAGGAATGGGAAGACCTGCGAGGAGTTGACCTAGCGAGATTATGATTTTTCGATCATCACAATGATGATCGATGAAACAACTTTGCAGAAAGAATAGATAAAGATTCTTGATTGGGAATAGTAGATAAGGTGAAACCCCTTTCTTGTAAATTCTTTTGAGTCTCACCCATAAGGGTTTCATATCTACGACCAGGTGGAGCCATTATCAGAATATGGGAATGATTAGAGAATTGAAGATCAAGAGAAAGAAGAAAAGGAAGATTTGAGTAAGCGTAAACGTAAATTGCGGAGGAGGAGAATTGAAGAAAAATTGCAGAGAGAAAGTAAAAAGAAGAAGAGGAGAGTGAGAAAACTATATATAGAGAAGAATTCTCGAGAAGATAAATGCATTTAATGCGAAAGGAGACGTGAATGGTCAAGAAAAAACGGTTGAAAGAGACGTGTCAAGAAAAGAGTGGAAGAAGAAACATGTGTAATAAATTCTGTGTAAAAGTACGGGATCATAACAGATAAATATGAACAGTTGCGGCATTTTAAAAATACTAGTTCTCATGACATTCTCTTCTTCGCAGAGAGGACATGAGAAGAGGAAAGATGTAGGACCATAATATCGCGACATCAATACTTCGCGAAATCAATAAACGACAGCATTGCGAAGGTATCGCAGATGAGTAATATAAATGACGCAATGAATGACGACAGCCAAAACACGAGAAAGATGTGAAGACCTAGCGAGATCTAGGAGAGTTGCGAGATTATATATTTGTACACTTGCGATATTTCGCAAGTTATTCCCGAAAATAAAGGACAGCTTAGCTGTCATCCAATATGTACTACCCTATATAAAGAGTTGAACAAATCTGTTGAAGGAGAGATCTTTTTCCGAGTGTTAGGCAAGTCATTAAGAGAGAGAAAGTTTGTAGTGATTGTAATTTCTTTAGCTCTTTTCCATTTTATCTTGTAAACATTCAAGGAATTAATCAATAAAAAATCATAGTTGTTCATCTTCAATGGCTTAGTTGTGTGGATTCTTGTGAGGGGTGTAGTGTAGGATTTCCTGCAACTACATCCAATTCCTTGCATAGAGTCAGAGAAGATACTAGATAGTTGCGCCATAGAAGATTCAATTGGATGATTCTCCTTCGCAAGAGAGGTGTCAACATCATCATTATCTTCATCAGAGTTCTCGCTGGATTGAGGACTGGAGCGAGAAGAAGAATGGATCTTCCGTTTTTTAGAAGGTGGATCAGCAGATTTCTTCTTGCGAAGAGGAATTTTACTCTTGCCTTTAGCTTTCGCAGCTTCAGAAATATCCTCTTCTTCAACAACCTCAACGCCAACCTTCGCACACGAATGAAGATAAGAAATAGAGGCAACAATATTGTTAAAAATAATGAAGAAAAGTATTTCTTACTTCATCCGTGATCGACTGGAGAATTGCCAGAGTACTCGCCTTAGGATTTCTCTCGTAAGTTTTTCTCAATTTAACAATCTGAAAATTTCGCAAGATTAGTAGATGTAAAAAGAAGTAATAATTACAAACTTAGCGAAATTCAGGAAGCACACCTCTTTAGCTTTCCCGGGCCAATTAAATACCCAAGGTTGATAGTTGGCGAGATTCGCAGGGAGTACATTCGAACCTGAAATATAAGGTCCATTCAAAAATAGTGGAAGGACACACCATTTGTCGTCTTTGGAATGGCGAGGAACATTTTTCTTTCCGGAGTGCCAATCGATATCCTGCATAAGTACTTTGTCGCTGGGGATATTTTCTCTTCTTTTCAAACGTGCACCCCAGCGAGTTCTATCGTTCTTCATGTTTATTACTTCGTAATTCTCAAAGAAACTCTCTACTGAATACTTCTCGGCGAATATCTCTAAGTATACAAATTTAGGATCTCTGACTGCATTAGAATATAGAGACCCCTTACCAGCACCACGGTTGGCGAACTCAAGCATTAAGCGGATACAATCTCCACTTAATTGGTAAACAGCTCGCGAGAATTTCTCATGAGCAAGAATTTCATAAAACAAAGGAAGTTCAGGGTTGTAAAGAGGAATGGGAAGACCGGCGAGAATCTGACCTAGCGAGATTATGATCTTTTGATTATCGCAACAATGATCAGTAAATAATTTGGCGGAGAGAATAGATGAAGATTCTTGATGGGGAATAGTGGATAATGTGAAACCTTTCTCTTGTAAATCCTTTTGAGCCTCTCCCAAGAGAACTTCATATCTACGACCAGATGGAGCCATTTTCAGAGTATGGGAATGATTAAGGAGTTGAAGATCAAAGGAAAAAAGAAAATTTACAGTAGCAGAAGCGGAACTTACGGAGGAGAATTGAAGAAAAATTGCAGAGAGAAAGTAAAAAAGAAGAAGAGGAAGATGAGAAAACATTATATAGAGAAGAATTCTCGAGAATATAAACGCATTTAATGCGAGAAGAGACGTGAATGGTTGAGAAGTAACGGTTGAAAGAGACGTGTTAAAAAATGGGTGGAGAAGAGACACGTATTATAGATTTAGTGTAAAAGTATGAAGTCAAATCGCCAAACAGATAAGGATGAACAGTTGCGGCAGTTTGAAAATAATAATTCTCATGACATTCTCTCCTTCGCAGAGAAGACATGAGAAGAAGCAAGATGTAGGATCAGAATATCGCAACACCAACATCTCTGCGAAATCCATAAATGTTACATAGCGAAGGCGTCGCAGACAAGTAAAATAAGTGACGCAATGGATGACGACAGCCAGAACACGAGAAAGGTGTGAAGACCTAGCGAGAACTAGGAGTGTCGCGAGATTATGCATTTGTACATTTGCGACACTTCTCAAGTCATTCCCGAAAATAAAGGACAGCTTAGCTGTCATCCATTATGTAATATCCTATATAAAGATCCGAACAGGCCTATCGGAAGGGAGATCTTTTTCGAGTGTTGGGCAAGTCATTAAGAGAGAGAAAGTATATAGTGATTGTAATTTCTTTATCTCTTTTCCATTTTATCTTGTAAACATTCAAGAAGTTAATCAATAAAAATTATAATTGTACATCTTAAAATGGCTTGATTGTGTGGATTCTTGTGAGGGGTGTAGTGTAGGATTTCCTGCAACTACATCGGCATGAGTATTTAGTATCTTGATCAGATCCTACTATTGATTGCATAATCTAAACTCTTCTACTTTGGTAGTTTTTGGATAGATTGATCTAAACCCGACAAAGGAGTTTATTGGATTAAACAGAAGAGACCTTTGTCTAACTCATATCACTGAGATTGAAAAGAGTTGTTACCGAACAGATTTGTTGTTCCTTCACTATTTGGAATACGAACCAAAGGAATTGTTCCAGTGCGTGCACTTATTGAATGTCGGAAGCGCAGGGATACTGAAGAAACTAGGTGAACTATAGGTTTAGTTGCTTGGTCTCAACTATACGAAGTTGGCTTGATTTTGTATAACGGCTTAATTCTGAGAGTATTCAATTATGGACTAGGTCCCGGTGTTTTTCTGCATTTGCGGTTTCCTCGTTAACAAAATCTTGTTGTGTCATTTACTTTTGTTTTCCGCAATTATAATTGTTGTTATTATAATTTAAAGTAAATTAAACAAACGTTAACTCCGTATTACTTGATAGTGATCCTATTGAGTTTGGTTAAGTCCGAACCTATTATCAAGTAATCACACTTTGATTGTTGTATTGTCTCGATCTCGTATCCATAGACGATCACACAAAGTGTGAATACCAATTCGTTGTAATGTCTCGACTAACTCCATAGACAATCACTTTCGGTAAGAGGACTTATAGGTGGAAAAGTTTAAGATTGTGGTATATTTGGGTACCCTCGTCTTTTCACTTGTTTATTATGAAGGTACAATAATCTTTTTTCCCATTGAGTCAAAAAAATAAAAAATATTTTCTCCCACAAGTCAACTAGTAGTACTGCTACTACGATTGTGTATCAATACTGGTTTTCATCTGTAATGACCCGACCCTCCACCGATACTGTTCCCACTTAGCCATTGCGGTTATCTGGTAGTGTGGGGTTTTCAACGGCCACCGCTGGGGTTATCCAGCAGCAACTTCCCGGAAGGTCACCCATCCCTGGATTGCTCCTGCCCGAGTACGCTTAACTGCAGAGTTTCTGCCAACTCTGGAGCCAATTGTGCTGAAAATGCTTCGGTGTTAGGAAAGGATAAACCATTACCTATATTCCAATCGGCGAACCACTTCCGAAATCGGGGTGTTACAATACCACCACCTTAAATTGGAGCCGTCCTACGCTCCGAAATATATATACCAGCCCGATCTCCGACTTTCCTTACCCCTCATGAGAAGCACCTTGAACAGCCCCGTCCAGCGTACCTTCCTACCCTCGGAAGGTGACCCGTCGTTGGTTCTGATACCATTTATAATGACTCGACCCTCCACCAATATTGTCACCATTTAGACACTGCGGTTATCCGGCGGTGTGGGGTTTTCAACGGGCACCGCTGGGGTTATCCACCAGCGACTTCCCGGGAGGTCACCCATCCCTGGATTGCTCCCGCCCAAGCATGCTTAACTGCAAAGTTTTCTGCCAACTCTGGAGCCAATTATGATGAAAATGCCCCAGTGTTAGGAAAGGACAAACCACTACCTATATTCCAATCGGCGAACCACTGCCGAAATCGGGGTATTACATCATCAATCACCTATAAAACATATAAAGGATGTTATATTTGGGTATTCGAAAGAGGCATACTTTTGGACTTATCAGGTTGTACTATTTTCCCTTCGTCAAGCTTTTACCCCATTGGGTTTTTCCGTTGTCAAGGTTTCAACGAGGCAACATATGCGAGTCCCACAATGTTTAAAGTTTTCTTAATGTTGTATTGTTTTTTGTTAGTTCAAGATTTGTCCCTCTGGGTTTTCCTAGCGAGGTTTTAATGAGGAAAATGACTTAGATAAAATGGTCATCGAGGAGAGAAATTATATATGAAGAACTATATCTGAAGCACTACATATGAAGTACTACTGTTGGACTACATAAGGGGGAGCGTTATAGTGCCTTTGGCCCATGTGTGCAGCCCATGTATATGTAACCAGGGTTTATACTCTAGCCTATAAATAAAGGTTTATTCCTATGTTATACTATATTGATATATAATGAATAAGGTCTCTCTCTTATCTAAATTTCCCTTCAACATCATACTAAATATAATGCACTACTAAATATTTTCCTAAATAATAAAACTTTCCAAGTAAAATATCATTACCAATCCTATCTCTAACAATCCCTAATGTCATATATTTCGTAGAAAGTTTACATCAATCAAATATATTTTAATTTTAATACACAAAGAAAAATAAACATTATGTATTACAACATATATGTGGATGATGTCAACAAAAGTATTAAATACATATATGATTTCATTCATAAAGTGGATGATGTCTGGGGATGGTGTGAGAATTCTAATTCTACCTGAAAAGACGAGGGTACCCAAATACACCACAATCTTTAAAATATCCACCTATAAGTCCTCTTACCGAAAGTGATTGTCTATAGACAAAGTCGAGACAATACGAAAAATCAGTATTCACACTTTGTGTGATTGTCTATGGATACGAGATCGAGACAATACAACAATCAAAGTGTGATTACTTGATAATAGGTTCGGACTTAATAACCAAACTCTATAGGATCACTATCAAGTAATACGGAGTTAACGTTTGTGTATTTTACTTTTAATTATAATAAACAATTATAATTGTGGAAATAGAAAAGTAAAAGACACATAAAGATTTTGTTAACGAGGAAACCGCAAATGCAGAAAAACCCCGGGACCAAGTCCAGAATTGAATACTCTCAGAATTAAGCCGCTATACACAATATAAACCAAAACTTCGTATAGTTGATACCAAGCAACTAAACCTAGTTTACTTAGTTTCTTCAGTATCCCTGTGCTTCCGACATTCAATAAGTGCACGCACTGGAACAATTCCTTTGGATCGTATTCCAAACAGTAAAGGAACAATAAATCTTTTTGGTAACAACTCTCTTGATTCTTTCAGATGAAGATATCTGAAGTCATATGCAAAGGCTCTTCCATTTAAACTAATAAAATCCTTTGCCTGGTTAGATCAATTTATCGAACAACTACCGAAGTAGTAGAGTTTAGATTTGCAATCAATCAATATAGAATCCAACAAGGAACTATAAAGCGATGCCGATCTCACGCAACTAATCAATCGAATAAATCCGAATCTAGTTGGATCCCAGCCGATCAAGGTTTGTGCTACACAAATATATGAGAAACCAATCAGAAATCTTCTTCGTTTTCAAATCTTCTTTAATCTTCAATTAAACCTGCACAACACCACTTGAATCTCTTGTGATCAATCACGCACAGAACGGAGTCTGTTAACAATGGATTATCACAAGATGTCTTTATATCTATAAATAGTTCTAATCCCGTCGACACTTCGATCTAGTTTGAGTGAATCTTGTATCAGAAGAGAAGATTCTCAAGAATAAACAAACTAGGTGCAATCAAAGTTCGACAACCGTTAGTCAATCAAATCAATCAAAAACTAATAAACTGCAATTATCTTGTTTCCCACCAACGGTACTCGTAAATCTCCTTGATCCCACAGAAGTCTTTAAACGAGCGGTCATAAGAGATTTCGCCTAATTAGGGTACTTTCCTCTCCGGATAGATGACTCCACCAGAAACAACAAAAAGATGAAGTTTGCCTGGCTCTTAGGATAGTTTGCTAGAAATGAAAACTTCGGTATTTATAGACCAAGGATGTTTGGACACTAAGGAATTTCCAAAACCGAATATTCTCAAGATATGCAATAAATGCCCAAATCGGTTTTCATAATTCCTGGAAATGCTTTGTTCAATATTTTCCGAAATCTCTCAATAGAAAATATCCAATCAGTAAATGCACATTACTAATTTTTATTTTCTAGAGATATGCATTTAATTACTGGTAATTAAATCATATAAAACTAACAACCTTAATTAAAAGATTCTTAATTTATTTCGGACCGGGATCTCCTTGAGTAATTAAGGAATAACTTTGAACAATAAAAGATAAGAGTTACTGTTCATGATCAAAGTATGTCAACATCTTTTCTTTGTAAATCCTCTTTCATATTTACAATCTTGGAATTAATTATACCACACTTCCAAAAAAGTTTAGAATTGGTTCATCTGTATTCCAAGATAACTATGTGATTGGTCAAATATCAACTCACAATCATGGGTTCAATCGATTCTACTGATAGGTCTTGAAGATGTTTTCCTACGTGTTAAACTGCAAGTGCACAGTGCCTATTGGAGGCAGTGGCAAGCACAGGTCGAACCACAGAGAAATGGAGTGTGTGTGAATGATCTAAGGGTTTACTATCTTATTTCTAGACAAGTGACAGAGCTGTAACACTAATGTTAACTGATTTTGGTTGTCGATACGACTGAGTTGGAGTTGTGACTCTAAACTAAGGCAGTAAATAAGCTCAAGTTGTTGAAAACTATTGGTTGAGTGTTACTAGGGTAATTAAATCCACCCTCTGATCTTATATTAAGGCAATACAAATTTTCACTTTGTTCTTATGCCTTCCCTTGAAGGCCTTAATTGGATAATTGATGAACTAATTCTCCTTACCTACCCCTAGTATCACTGGTCTTCTTACAGTACCAGTGATCACATGCAAATTTAGTTCAATAGCTAACAAATTTCCTAAGCAATATACACACTAAGAACAAGTTGATAATCTAATTGCTTCATATTGAATCAAAGGGTTTCATTTACACCCTAGTTAAGTAACTTAAAACATCATGCAGGAAATAAAATAAACTTCAAATTGATTTACAAAACTCAAACCCTCAAAACAGACTTTGTTCTCTCTCATGAAGAACAATTATTTATATTAAAACAAACACTCAAACTCGCAAATAAACAGACACCCAAACCTCTTTCTTCCTCTGAATCGACCATGCCTGGGTTGTTCGAGAAAACCCTAATTTCAACCATCTCAACCCTAGCTTCTAGGGTATGGGAGAAGCTATAGATGGAGATGGGTGAAAAGGGATGGCGGAGCAGGCGCTGATGGTGCTGTTGGTGCTGTCAGGAGATGGAGGTGGTGGTGATTGCTCTGGTTTTGTCAGGGAGAGGGAGGAGGTAAGGTGGTTCTCTGTGGAGTTGTTGGGGAGAGAAGAAAGAGAAGATGAAGAGAGAAATGGATTTGGTCGAATGGGTATAGGTATGGATGGTTTCGTTGTGGAGCGGGAGTAGCGAGATTTGATGGGAAGGATGCAGCGAGCGTTGGATCTAAATGGCTCGAATCTAACGGCTCCGAAGGGACGGGCTTGGATCCGGGTCGTGGGTCTTGGACTGCTCAAGCCCATGTCTTGTAAATGGGTTGCTTCTTGTTGGGTTGCAACTGATGCGCGCGCGGGCTTTAGCTTTTTGCTCCATAGACGCTCGTCTCCAATTATCTGCTGTTTTGGCTCCTAAGTTTCTCCGATCTTTATTTACTACCTAAAAATACAAAATTAATTAGTACAAATATTTATTCTTGAAAACAAAGAAAATACAGAATTTGGGATAATATCTGATTTCTGAGCACAAAAGATGAGTTAAATGCCAATAAATAGATGTAGAAATATGCAATATTTGGCACTCATCAAATACCCCCAAACCTGAATTTTACTTGTCCTCCAGTGATACAGAAATTAAGAAATCCTAACTATACCACTGTCGCTGGTCTCTCGAATGCATTTAGCATATGCACTAAGCCTTTAAACCCCTAGGTGTCCCTAGTGGACGAGTTGTAGTCTCGTGAGGGTTTACCAGAGGTGTACCCACAAAACCTTCTCCAACTTCATAGTGTAAAAGAGTCTCAAGCATCCAAGGAGCTATGAGGACATAGAGTTTCGCATGCTAGTAACAAGAAGTTAGAACTACCAAAGAACGCATTCTCATCCTTAAGTCCGAGCGAGAAGTAACCATACCATATGAAAGAATTCAGATTCGATTGTGATCATAAGCCTCGACTTCGCCTCACCATTAGGGTTTTATGATACTTGCACTCAAAAAGATCGCTTTTTTAGTCTCTCATGTGTGCAGCAGGAATAAAGAGAGAAATCCCGCACACGTTGAAGATGAGAAGGATAACCTTCCGAAATAATTTCGGAGACTCCACGAAGTGTGGACAATAAGAATCTTTTTCTCGATGATCTCTAAGAAGGAAATCAACCATTAGCAAGGATGGGAGTACTCACTTACCTTCTCACCCGATCGGCAATTAATATCACTCTCTCAGCATTCATAGAAACGTCTTCAATCTTCGGTCTTCAATTGTTGATGACGAACTTCTGAACTTCACAAAAACTTGACAATTTTTTTTTTTTTTTTTTTTTTTTTTTTTTTTTTTTTTAACATGAAATGAAAATAACAATAAAACAATAAAACTCATTTTTTTCACAACTTGTATTGTCTTGATTTCACAAACTTCATTAATTCTCATCCTATTTTCTTTTCTTTTCTTTGTTGCACGTGAACCTTGGACTATTTCAACTTTTCTTCAAATATTCTGATGATGCTCCGCTTGCTGACGATGATGTGCTTCTATGAATCTGTTGATGTTGTTGAGATGGAGAGAGTGATGCTAACTGCAAATCGATATTTAGAAGGAGTTTTCATCTTTAAACGTCACCCTCATGATTGACGAAATTAGCACTCAAGAGATCAAAAATAGTGCTGAAAGTGGTGCGAAGTTGGGTAGCTCACCATTCCTACCCGAAATTGACGTACGGTGACACACTCTAACAGCTTTTCTAGAAAGTCACAAAAAATGAAGGTTGGTGCCTCGCTTGATGTAAAATGGGTAGTCTCCACTATGGGTGATCACAATTCTACTACCGAATATCTAAACAGCACCTAATTAAGCCCTCCGGTATGGTTAAATCCAACTTTAACGCTCTAATCAACTAAGAAACCCGATTGTGTTCTCCAGTACTTCCAAGTTCTGTTATTTCGGTCAGACTCTCTATGTAAACATAGCTAGAAGCATGCTAGTGACTCTAAAATCTCTAAAAGTTGGAGGTTTTTATGTACATATTTACAAAGAGTGTGTTTTTTTTTTTTTTTTTTTTTTGATTAAGAAGACTAAAAACTCTAAATGCAAATGCAAATGTACCCCCAAACCTAAATCAAACATTGTCCTCAATGTGTCAACAGATAATAAGAATTCAAAAAGTCACATACCAAGAGAACTATGTTGAGTAGAGAAAAGGGAAGAGATTACCGGATGTACAATGATGTTGCTAAACCAAAGGAGGATGAATGCTTTGAAAGCAAACAACCAGAGTGCAAGACAAAAAGGTTGGTTAGCACAAATAAGAACTATGCAAAAAGAAAAAGAAAAGGGAAAGAGAATGGATTTTTAGTCCATATGTATGTACACAAGTGAACTAGTCTAGTCCACATAGATGGGGTCTTCCAAGTCGACGGTCTCAACTTCTGGTGGAAGATGCTCCAGAAATGGTTTCAATCTTTGAGCATTGACCTTGAAGATGTTCTTGGTTGCTGGGTTTTCGACTTCAACAGCTCCATGGGGGAAAACTTGTTTTGGTACTATGGAGTACCAAGAATGGTCTTGACCATCGGGAACGTACCCAGCTTTCCAAACTGGGGTGGGAAACAAGTGCAAACGAGTGTTGTGAAAGAGAAACAATAAAACTTTTGACGGAGAAAATGGTTCCGGCCAAATCAATCGGCGACCAAAAATTGAATTTCTATGGACTTCTCTCATGGGTGTGAAGACTTGGGCTAGGAGTTGGATGGAGAATTGGTGTGAAGGATCTTAAAGACTTAGTGAAAGTTAGGGGGATAAGTAATCGTTCTTTGACTTTTTACGTAGCAAACACGAAATGCGACTTGTCGTGACAACTTTTACAACTAAGAAACACTTTCATTCTTTGTTTGTACATTTTGGCACTATCATATGCATCATTTCTCAACTCTTCTAACTCATTGAGTTGAAGTTTCCAATGGGTACCAGCTTTATCAAGATCAAAATTCAACTTATTTACAGCCCAATATGCACGGTGTTTTAACTCAACAGGTAGATGACATGCTTTTGCATACACAAGTCTGTAAGGAGACATCCCAATGGGAGTCTTGTATGCAGTTCTATAGGCCCACAAAGCATCGTTTAAGCGCAAAGACCAATCTTTCCTAGAAGGATTGACAGTCTTCTCAAGGATATGCTTAATTTCCCTATTAGAAACTTCTACTTGGCCACTGGTTTGAGGATGGTAAGGTGTTGCGACCTTATGAGTGATTCCATACTTGCGCACTAATGATTCAAAGGGTCTATTGCAAAAATGACTACCTCCATCACTGATTATCGCTCTAGGGGTTCCAAAACGGGAGAAAATGTTTTCCTTAAGAAAAGAAAGAACAACTTTATGGTCGTTGGTTTTGGATGCAATGGCCTCTACCCACTTAGAGACATAATCAACAAAGAACAAGAATGTATAACTTACCTTCGAGTTAGGAAATGGACCCATGAAATCAATACCCCAAACATCAAACAGCTCAACAATCAAAATGGGTTGTAAGGGCATCATGTTTCTCTTAGTGATACTTCCTAATTTCTGGCATCGGTCACAAGCAACACAAAACGCATGGCTATCCTTAAACAATGTTGGCCAATAGAAACCGCTTTGCAAGATCTTTTTTAGTTTTCTTGGAACTAAAGTGGCCTCCACATGCATGGTCATGACAGAAAGAAATGACGTCCCTTTGTTCAGAATTGGGGACACATCTCCTAATGATTTGGTCTTGGCAGTACTTAAACAAATATGGATCATCCCAAAGGAAATGTTTAACTTCAGCCAAGAACTTAGAACGGTCTTGTTTAGACCAATGCAAGGGCATTCTACCTGTAGCAAGGTAGTTCACAATATCAACAAACCAAGGCATTTCAGACACAAGCATCAATTGCTCATCAGGGAATGATTCCCTAATCAAAACGGATTCATCAGCAGAATCGACATTCAACCTAGACAAGTGATCAGCAACAACATTTTCTGACCCTTTCTTATCTCGAATTTCGAGGTCAAACTCTTGTAACAAGAGTATCCATCGAATTAGACGAGCCTTAGCATCTTTTTTAGACAAAAGATATCTCAATGCAGCATGGTCAGAATATATGATGACCTTAGACCCTATCAAATAAGATCTAAACTTATCTAATGCAAACACAACAGCTAGCAACTCTTTCTCAGTTGTGGAATAATTCAGTTGAGCATCATTAAGTGTTTTACTAGCATAGTAGATCACATAAGGAAGTTTGTCTACTCGTTGGCCCAAAACAGCTCTACAAAGATAGTCAGACGCATCACACATAATCTCAAATGGTAATGTCCAGTCAGGTGGTCTGACTATAGGGGCAGATGTAAGGAGAGCCTTCAGTTGCTCCCATGCTTCTTTACAAGCATCATCAAAGACAAATGCAACATCTTTCGCAAGAAGATTACACAAAGGTCTTGAAATTTTACTAAAGTCTTTGATGAATCGGCGGTAAAAACCCGCATGGCCTAGAAATGATCTTATGTCCCTCACAGAACGAGGTTGAGGCAAGTGTTGAATGAGATCAACCTTGGCTTTGTCTACTTCTATGCCTTTTTCCGAGATGATATGCCCTAGAACAATGCCTGAGTGAACCATGAAATGACATTTTTCCCAATTCAAAACCAAATTCTTCTCCTTACACCTAATCAGCACACAAGTGAGGTGATGCAAACACTCATCAAAAGAAGACCCAAACACAGAAAAATCATCCATAAAAATCTCAAGAAACTTATCTACCATGTCGGAAAATATGTTCATCATGCAACGTTGAAAAGTAGCGGGTGCATTGCACAACCCGAAAGGCATGCGGCGATAAGCAAATGTTCCATAAGGACATGTAAACGTGGTCTTTTGTTGGTCTTCGGGTGCTATGTGAATTTGGTTGTAGCCTGAATAGCCATCTAAGAAACAATAGTGACTATGTTTTGCTAACCTTTCCAGCATTTGGTCAATGAAGGGAAGGGGAAAATGGTCTTTCTTTGTTACTGTGTTCAGTTTTCTATAATCAATACAAACTCGCCATCCTGTGGTCACACGGGTGGGAACAAGCTCATTCATCTCATTTTGAACTACAATAATGCCAGACTTTTTGGGTACTACCTAAATGGGACTGACCCACTGGCTATCTGGAACCGGGTAAATGATACCCGCATCAAGCAATTTCAAGATCTCACCCTTGACAACATCTCTCATGTTGGGGTTAAGTATCCTTTGCATTTCCCTAGATGGTTTAGTGTTCTCCTCAAGGTTTATGTGATGCATGCAAATTGTGGGACTTATACCCTTAAGATCTGAGATGGTCCAACCTAAAGCTCCTTTATGTTCTTTGAGTACTTCTAAGAGTCGACTTTCCTGTTCCGTGTCTAAACATGATGCAATAATCACCGGTAAAGTATCAGAAGGACCTAAGAAAGCATACTTCAAAGTATCAGGTAATGGTTTCAAATCAAGCTTAGGTAGTACATCAAGAGGTGGGGCAGATTTGGGATCAGAGAGTGGAAGTGGTTCCACTGCATTCTGCCACTTAGCAATATCCGTGGGTGGAACAGATTCAAGCAAAGAGTGAGTTTCACCAATGTACTTAGACTCGAAGAGATCTAAGTCAAAGTTATCTAAACATGCTTGCAAAGGGTCCACTGACAAAATGTCGGGCAAAGAGTCTTGGATCAGACTCTCGATCATGTTAATCTCATGCAAATCAGTATCATCACAATCAATGGGTTGTTGACTAGTGTTAAAAACATTCAGCTCTACGGTCATGTTACCAAAAGACAATTTCAACACACCATTACGACAGTTGATGATGGCATTGGACGTCGCCAGGAAAGGACGTCCTAAAATCACAGGAATGTGATTACTTGGGTTTTGCACGGGTTGAGTATCTAAGACGATGAAATCCACAGGAAAGAAAAATTTATCAACCTTAATTAACACATCTTCGACAATACCACGAGGGATTTTCACAGATCTGTCCGCTAATTGTAGCGTAACATGTGTGGGCTTCAGCTCCCCAAGGCCTAATTGCACATACACAGAGTATGGCAATAGATTCACACTGACTCCTAAGTCTAGTAACGCCTTTTCGACCGTATGGTCGCCTATGGTGCATGTAATCGTTGGACTACCTGGGTCTCTAAACTTAGTTGGAATCTTGTTTTGGATTATGGAGCTCACTTGCTCAGTGAGAAAGGCACGCTTATGCACATGAAGCTTTCGCTTTTGTGTGCACAGGTCCTTCAAAAACTTAGCATAGGTGGGTATTTGTCTGATTGCTTCGAGAAATGGAATGTTTATGTTAACTCTTTTGAACATTTCCAAAATCTCATTGTATTGGTTACCCCCCTTCTGTTGCACCAACCTTTGTGGGAAAGGAGCAACAGGTACATGACTTGGCAAAGGAACATCTATATCAGTAGGACTCTTGGTTTTATCAACATGCTTAGATTCTTTCTCTACATTAGATGTTTTCTGTGGTGTTGTGTGTACTGGTGAGTCTGATGTAGACTCGCTTGATGGTGGTACACCTACATGGTTTTCAACAATTCTACCACTACGGAGAGTGGTGACAGCATTCGCATGACTATGTGAAGTTTCATTGCAGGTAGAGGAGCCTGCCTGAAACACATTCTTTTGATTTTGTTGGGGTTGACTAGGAAGTTTGCCTTTCTCTCTCATTCAATGCATCACAGATTTGACCCATTTTAAGTTCTAGACTTGTGAAACGTTGGTCGGTGGTTTTCTCAAGTTTTGAAATATTTTGGGTTAACATAACGACACAGTCTTCAAAGCTAGGCTTTTTCTCTACAGGGTACTGAGTATGGGGTTGTACTTGGGGGTTTCTAGGATATGAGTATCCTTGGTTGTTATTTGTTGGTCCCCCTTGTACAGGTCCTTTAGACCATGGGAAGTTAGGGTGATTCCTCCACCCTGGGTTGTAGGTTTGAGAATAAGGGTTGTTCTCGTGCCTATGGTACAATGCATTGGCTTGCTCGGTTTTGGACTCTTGAAATGCATGTAAGTCTGGACAGCTGTCCACTAAGTGGTCAGAGCTATGGCATGCGGCACAAGTGGCCATTTCAATTTGGTCACGGAGAGTAGGGGCATTAGATTTTACATTCTTCTGCAACTCAAGCATTTCTATTCTCCGGGCCAAAGATGCCATTTTTGCATTTCCCTCAAAGTCGACTCGATTCTATGAACGTTACCTACAGGGGTAGTCCTTTTCGGTTCACGGATGGACTCCCACTGTTGAGTCTTTTCAGCGACTTCGATTAAGAAAGTCCAAGCCTCATCGGCACTTTTGTCAATAAATGCACCATTGCACATTGACTCGACTGTGGTTCGGGTTCTAACATCTAGACCCTCATACAATATTTGCACGAGTCTCCATTTTTCAAAACCATGGTGGGGACATTGGAGCAATAATTCATTGAATCTCTCCAAGTACTTTGCTAGAGTTTCGTCTTCTAATTGCACAAAACCATTTAGACTTTGGCGAATTGTCGCCGTCTTATGGTTTGGGAAAAACTTTTTGAAAAACTCTTTTGTGAGGTCATCCCACGTTCTAATGGACTGTGGTTGTAGGGCATGAAGCCATGACTTGGCTTAGTCTTTCAGAGAAAAAGGAAAAAATCTCAATTTGAGGGACTCCTCTGGCATTTGGTTAAAACGCAGAGTCCCAAAAATATCCTCAAAATCTCTCACGTGATGGTAGGGGTTCTCAGCATCGACCCATCTAAACACGGGTAACATGTGAATGGTGCTTGCTTTCAGTTCAAACTGACAAGCATCGGCTGGCAGAATGATGCAAGAGGGCTGGCTTGCCCTAGTTGGGTACATGTAGTCCTTGAGACTACGGGGTTGGTTAAGTTCTTCACCCATGGTTTCTGTTTCGGATGGGTTTGGGCTTTCTGATGGATTTGGGCTTTCTGTGGAAGAGCTGGGTATGCTGACGATTTCGTCCGGGCGGATTCTAACTAGTCGATTTGTTTGGTCTCTAAAAGACACAATCATAGCCTAGCTAGCGCATCTAGCTTGTTAACATACAATCAAGTTCAACACAGATAAGCAAAAACCACAAAAATGATACACTAGTTCCAAACTCAAACCCAAAAGATTGCTTTTTGATGTTGTAAGGCCCAGCTGATTGGGTAAGATTCAGCCCAGTTGTTGTGGGCTTCAGGTTATGCGGAGCCCAGTTTTGGGTTCAGTTTAAGTGCAAATGCACAGCCCAGTGTGCAAAGCCCAGTGGAACTGGGTTTTGTCCAGTTTAGCAGGTCTAAATGGTAGAGCTCAGTGGTTGGGTTTTATGGTCAGGCTAAGCACAGATTTGCACAGAACAAGGAAAGCACAACTTGGGTAAGGTGCACTGAGCAGCTGATGCATAGACTCTCAAAAATGACACAGCACAGCTTATGCACTGCCCAAATTTGCAGGTGCACAAGAAAATCAACAAAAATGTGTGAGGTGCACAGGGTAAAGGGATGTGCTCACTCAATGGTGAAGCATGTGATGGGTTGTGTGTTTGAAAAAACAACTAATTGCTATCACTATTTCAGCTATTCAACACTCACTCAAACGCCAAAGGTTCACACACATTTCAGGAGTTGATTCACACAGGTATGCTGATAACACAATTGCAAAAGCTAATTCACACACAAATTGCAGAAGTTGATGCTAACACTTCAAAGCATAACAGTTCAAAGCATCATAGAGATTAAAGATCAGCTTTATGTAGATACAACTCCACAGACGTAGCAAAGGCACATCAAATAGGCAATGCTAGAACTCTACAGCATGCTTAGGGTGTGTCAACTGGCTTGGTTGATATCACTTTTCAAAGATTGCTGTACCAAAAATGCAAGGCAGATGGTTCACAAAAGGTCTCAACCAAGGTTTAGCATGCCTAAGGGTATAGGGACTGTGGCATCAACTCACTCAGTTGATGTCAACAGTTTGAGTTGATGTCAACTGAGGTTTTCAGCTAACTCGGCTGTCCAAGTTGTAGCCCAAACTCACAGCTGCAGGGGCTGGAGTTAAGCACAGGGCTTGCTAAAATACAGGCAGATGGGTTTTGATGGTTACAGGTGAGCTTCAAGGTAAGTTGCTCAGCACAATTTCAGTCATGCACAGATCAATTACAGGTTTGGCTAATCTCAAAAAAAAATCACAGCTCATTCATAGCTCATTCATATATGTGACAGGGCAATACAGCATGCTTATTGGGTCAGCAGCAATCATGCAAATATCAAGGTTCATTGAACATACATGGAGTTCATTTCAAAAGGTTCAACTACTCAATGCTACTCAGTAAGATTTACAAGCTTAAGACAACATTCAAGGCAGAAATGAGGTTGGAGAGAACAATACCACCAGTATAACACTGGGTTTAGGAAATTCCACAGTGGTTCTGCTCCTCTGCTTGTCTTTCTTGGGTTGTACAGCAGCACCACAAGTACCTGTTGACTCAGAGGAGAAGTTCAGTTCTCTGAAGTGCACAGATGAAGCAAGAGCACTAGTGCCACAATGACAAAGTTCAGAGCTCTGCCTGAGGTAAAAATTGATCCACAGGATAACAATAATAACAGCAAAGTGTAGTGATACTATGGACCATGCAAGTGAACAAAAGTGATGAAAGATAGAGCACACAAATGAGAGAGATAAGATGCACTGAGATGAACCAAATGCAAATTTTATGAAAAGATGGATTATACTAAGCTACAGAGTGCATCAAGATATTCACAGGAGCTACTGAGTTATAACAAACTAACAAGCTTCAGCAAAAGATGACAGGATAAGTTATAATGATGCCAGGTGCATGAAACAAATGATTATGACTAAGGTTAAAGCTACAGATGATGCAAAGCAGCCAATGATGCAAGTTATGCAAGTGAGATGATTAATGCAGTTACAGCTACAGATGATAAGAGATAATGAGCTTAAACAAGAACAAAAGGAAACTAATGGAAATACAATGAAGTTTTACAGGGTTATGATGCCAATGATTATGATTGAAGTTAGAGCTACACTAATGCAAACACAGGGTGCAGATTATACAACAAATGGTTTTAAATACTAACTTACACTATAACACCACAGATAACTTCAACAGACTACACTAACAACATGAAAACCAGAAAATTTAAACACATATACACAAGATTAGAATGAAAACCAGTAAAGTAAACTGATGGATGACACAACACGCTACCAATTCCCCGGCAGCGGCGCCAAAAACTTGATAGGTCTTGAAGATGTTTTCCTACGTGTTAAACTGCAAGTGCACAGTGCCTATTGGAGGCAGTGGCAAGCACAGGTCGAACCACAGAGAAATGGAGTGTGTGTGAATGATCTAAGGGTTTACTATCTGATTTCTAAACAAGTGACAGAGCTGTAACACTAATGTTAACTGATTTTGGTTGTCGATACGACTGAGTTGGAGTTGTGACTCTAAAATAAGGCAGTAAATAAGCTCAAGTTGTTGAAAACTATTGGTTGAGTGGTACTAGGGTGATTAAATCCACCCTCTGATCTTATATTAAGGCAATACAAATTTTCACTTTGTTCTTATGCCTTCCCTTGAAGGCCTTAATTGGATAATTGATGAACTAATTCTCCTTACCTACCCCTAGTATCACTGGTCTTCTTACAATACCAGTGATCACATGCAAATTCAGTTCAATAGCTAACAAATTTCCTAAGCAATATACACACTAAGAACAAGTTGATAATCTAATTGCTTCATATTGAATCAAAGGGTTTCATTTACACCCTAGTTAAGTAACTTAAAACATCATGCAGGAAATAAAATAAACTTCAAATTGATTTACAAAACTCAAACCCTCAAAACAGACTTTGTTCTCTCTCATGAAGAACAATTATTTATATCAAAACAAACACTCAAACTCGCAAATAAACAAACACCCAAACCTCTTTCTTCCTCTGAATCGACCATGCCTGGGTTGTTCGAGAAAACCCTAATTTCAACCATCTCAACCCTAGCATCTAGGGTATGGGAGAAGCTATAGATGGAGATGGGTGAAAAAGGGATGGCGGAGCAGGCGCTGATGGTGTTGTTGGTGCTGTCAAGAGATGGAGGTGGTGGTGATTGCTCTGGTTTTGTCAGGGAGAGGGAGGAGGTAAGGTGGTTCTCTGTGGAGTTATTGGGGAGAGAAGAAAGAGAAGATGAAGAGAGAAATGGATTTGGTCGAATGGGTATAGGTATGGATGGTTTCGTTGTGGAGCGGGAGTAGCGAGATTTGATGGGAAGGATGGAGCGAGCGTTGGATCTAAATGGCTCGAATCTAACGGCTCCGAAGGGACGGGCTTGGATCCGGGTCGTGGGTCTTGGACTGCTCAAGCCCATGTCTTGTAAATGGGTTGCTTCTTGTTGGGTTGCAACTGATGCGCGCGCGGGCTTTGGCTTTTTGCTCCATAGACGTTCGTCTCCAATTATCTGCTCTTTTGGCTCCTCAGTTTCTCCGAGCTTTATTTACTACCTAAAAATACAAAATTAATTAGTACAAATATTTATTCTTGAAAACAAAGAAAATACAGAATTTGGGATAATATCTGATTTCTGAGCACAAAAGATGAGTTAAATGCCAATAAATAGATGTAGAAATATGCAATATTTATCACTCATCATCTACCAATCACTAGGATCGGTTATACCTTCATATGGATTACTTGTGATCGAACACACAAGTTACCAGGACCGGTTACATCAGTTACCAGGACTGGTTACCATATACTCATGGTATTGCTTGTGATCGGTTACACAAGTCACTAGGATCGGTTACACCAATTACAAGGATCAATTACACAACTATTTTGTGATCGGTCACACCAATTACTAGGATCGGTCACACCAATTATAAATATCGATCATACCATATCAGGTGATTACTTAGGATCGGTTACACTAATTAATAAAAACCAGTTATACTGAATCATAAGTCAGGCACTGTGATTAGTTATACCAAGATACATAACAAGTTATGATCGGTTATACTAACTCACACATATTGGTAATCCAAAGATATGCAATGAATAACAATACCAATAAAGCTTAGCGATTTCCCTTTCGATTCATAAAACAAGTTCATGAATGTACTTCCTTTAAACAAATGTAAACATTTTTTCCTAGGATGAAATATTCACCTTTACCCTTACACATAATCACAATAGAATTCATACGATTATGTCGATGTCATATATACGAAGTTCAAAAGATAAGTGTTATACTTTGTATTCTAATTCCTTATAACACTATGATCATGTGATCATGTCTCACTACTAGAGTATAATAATCATTCATAGCTTCGCAGTTATGTTTTCAATATAGCATGACTTGAAAGATACGTTAGGAATGAAATAGTTCAAGTCAATATTACTAACCTCGAGAGGAAGGATGATTTCGTCATTGTAGCTCGTTACTTCTTCACATTCTTCAGGTCTTCCAGTAATACTTGTATGTCTCATAATCCTAGACTTTCTAGTCTAACATATACGAAGTTGTCTCTAGTACATAATCAAACGACTCTTAGATGAGTTTTGATTCACTAAAATATGACAACCATACTTGACATACCAACGCTTGGTGGGTTCAACCGAGGTATGCTCTAACACTACCATTTGAATTTTTAGTTTATATCAATCAAATATATTTTTTCTTCATGAAGATTAGATGCTTCAAAGAGTTGTCATTTACGCAATACATTAAAAATACAATCACATCAGGTAGCCATGGATCGTCATGCGGTGTAAATCGCTCTCGAGATATACTTGGGTGATTATAGGGATCGACAAAAACACCTTGGAGCCTATACGAAATTGAATAATCACAAAATTATGGATTATGTTATATTCTAAATAACAATTATCAGTGTATTTACGAACCGTAAATTCTTTCTAGATCTTTAAATAGATATAATTAAAATGTGGCCAGAAAACATAGCCGAAATAAGGTGCAAATTCAAATAGATCTAGTTTGGAAAAATAATGGAGAAGAAGAAGGAGAAACAACGATTATACAAAACCAAAACCGTGAAATAAATCAAAAATTAAAAATTTTAAAAAAATAATTAAGTACTAACGAAAGACATGAATATGTGTCTATCACTCCACAAATCAGCGTTGGCCAATCCCGGTGTTCATGGGTGAAAACTTTTTCTACTGGTTTTGGTAAATTTGGGTGTGTGTGGATGAGAAACGAATCTAAACCCTAAACAAATGCACTGCACAGGAGTGCTTTTGATTCGAGAGATCAATCTATACAATTCTGGCCTAAACCAAGAAATGGCCGTTCCAGACTTGCTTCGGTCACAAAGTGAATGAGATGGGGTTGATCTTAGGGAGGGAAGCAAAGAAGGTGTTGGTTGTTTATGACTTGTATCAGAATGTTGAACTGGCTTGCACAATGTAAGCTATCAGTTCTTGGTATTTTCTGGATACGTGACAACACTTGTTTTTTTTTGTGTGTTCTGGAAATATGAAGGAGAACCTATTTATACAAGTCATTGAGCACAACCCTCGTCTCTCGTAGGAAGTGGAGGAAGTGGAGTGATGGAATAGTGGGGTCGTGTTAGTGTCACACGATCAATCTTTGCCTACTTCTCCCATCATCGCTAACCGTCCATGCCTCCTGACACGTTCTTGTGATGGCGCGTTGCACGTTGTAAACCGCCAGACCAATACCCCAGTAAGTATCCCCCAGTTTGTGACATGCTTGATGTCTCGAATGAGTGGATCGTGGGACCCACTGGAAGTAGCATACGGTGCTAAGTTAAATAACTAAGTTATTTAAGAAATCGATATTTATAAAATATCGTGTATATTCTATGCATGTAATGCATCGAATATGATCAATATGTGTGAAGCATTGCTGTTTTAAGGCTTAACCGAATAAGTCGCAGATTAAGCGTCTTAAAACAACATCACGTCCAGCCATCTTCGAGTGATCGTTTGGAGGCCGTATGGGCGAGCCATCTCATGGTCGATCACTTCATGTAGAAGAGTGGCGGACGTTGATCATCGAGGTATTTCATTGGTCGTCTAGCTTTCAACCTAGGTTGTCTGACCAAGCTAGCAAAGTTGGAAGGATGAGATAGTTTACGGCATAAATCTGCGACCGTTGATGGAATTTTAGGGTTTTAAGAGGTGCGCAAGCATCCCTCTTTGGCTTGATCGAACTCAAGCATGGGCGCCAATTTTGGTGGGACCGATCGGTCCTGCATGGAGGCGGCATGTTGTTCTGCAGGCATGTACCTCTCTGTCCCATGAAGGCTCGATCTAGGCCACTTAATTTGAGTGGTCGTGATCGATTTGCGACAAGAATCATATGCCGCCAAGGACTTTAGGAGGCCACGGCATGCCACCTTTGGGGCGCGTGTTTCGAGACGTCTGGCCTGCTTCACTTCGGCCGATCGGTCACGCACTCAGTTGGGCCTGCAGTGATCACATTGATGCTCCCTGGACCTGCTTAGCCTATATATACACCCTCCATCCGAGCTGGCGAAGATGGATGGCCGTGATCAATCTACGACACATATACCATGCCGCAAACCCTAATTAGGGTTTTGGGCCGGTCACGAGCGTGCAACTTTAGCCGATCGGTTTGGCAGGCTATGCTCCTCCTTTGGGGAGGCCGACCATGTGGGAGCCCACGTTGGGCCGATGGTGAACGTATCCATACCTGTCTCATGGTCCTATGTGTGATCTAAGCCATCTAATCATGCTTGCGAAGTTGGATGGTCGTGATCGATTTAAGACACTAGTGGAATTTCCACGGCCTTTAAAGCATCACGCCAGCCATGTTTCGAGCAAACGTTCATTGCTCCATGGCTTGGTCGTGAGAAAACCGATCGGGCAGGGATAAAGTGGGCCCGCCAATGTGCATGTTGGCGCCTCCTCCATCTTTCATGGCACGATCTAAGCCGTCCAATCAGGGTAGTGAAGTTGGACGGTCATGATCGTTTTGAGACTATTTTAAGAAGTCTTGCTCGTTCGAGCTTCTTCCAAAAGTAGCGCGGCCACCCTACTTTAGGGCTGGCGTTTTGGCACGATGGGAAGTGAAGTGTAATGTTCGACCGGCTAGGGCATAAATAGGCCCGTTGGTGATCATTAAGGTGATAGCCTGCTCCTGCTAGGGTTCGTCTAGGCTGGTTAAATCATGCGGTCAACCTGCGTGGCCGTGATTGTTTCTGAGACTGATATGGACAGTCTAGATTTCCCTTAGGAAATTAAATATGCTCAATCGGGCTAATATAACACACCGAGAGATGTAGCCTGTACGGGTATTTCGTGCATGCCTCACTATTGACACTTGGAGATTCGTGTCTGCTAAGAGCAACGCTCAGTCGTCATGCCGCACCAATAATGAGAGTTCTGCGGGAACAACACAGGAAATACTAGGCAAATCATGCATTATAAATAATGCTAAAAATTCACAGAATATTTGGGATTGTTGCTACATGCTCCATTCTAGGTGAATTTTGTGTATTTAATTCAAAGAATATTTGGGATTATTGCCACATGCTCCATTCTAGGTGAATTAATAAAGCGGAGAAGTATTCATCACTTATCAAATAGCCTTATCCTCTGCAGGATGTCAGCGTATTAAATTTGGCTTTTACAATTTTAGCCTTGAACAAAAATCCACCATCAACAGCAGGGTGACAACACATAAAAATACTGGTTTTACAATTTTAGCCCTAAACTATAATCCACCATCAACATTAAGTCCCCTGCCTAGCAAGCAATGGTTGCACTATTGTGGGGTAGGCATTAGACGGTGACAAATAAAGATAAAACTTATGAGACAAAGTTAAATGTTACCAGGAGAGATGGGTCTTCCTGTCCTTGGATCATGTCATGTTCAAGAGGCGTCCAGGTGAGCGTCCCCCTAGCATGATGTTGGTTGGCCCCATGTAGATTAGGCATATGGTTGGTTGGATTTTCAAACTATTCATGACGATGTCGTAATCCCCGACTCTGATGAGGACGAGCCCTATCATGAGTAATATCCTTTAAAGGCTACTGAAGCAATTTCTGAAAAAGACGTTGAAGCAGATCCCAAAGAGAACGGTGATTTAGCTTCCGAAAAGCGTGTTGAAGCGGCTTCTGAAGCGAACGTCGAGGCGGCTCCTGAAAAGAGCGTTGAAGCAGCTTCTGGAGCGAACGTCGACGCGGATCCCGGAGAGAGTGTTGAAGCAGCTTCTTCTTCTGGAGAGAGCGTTGAAGCATCTTCTGAAGTGAACGTCGAAGCGGCTTCTGGAGAGAGCGTTGAAGCAGCTTCTGGAGGGCGGCTCCCGGAGAGAGAGCGTTGAAGTGGCTTCTTCTTCAGTTTAATTTTCCCTCGTGAATTACATGCTCCTTGATTGACCATCTCTCTTGTGTTGAAGAAGTCCTTGACTGACGGCGAAGGAATTTCATGTTGAGCCTCAGTCCCCAAGCGTGATTTATATGGTTCTATCTTGTATGGTCGGTGAGTTTACCATAATAAAGATATCGCCATCTTTCCTCCGTGACTCTATTACTTCTCCGTGGGAAAATCAAATATGCAGAAGTTCGGATTACCTCTTGTGGATGGGGAAAAATAGTTCGCTAGTTTTTTAGGAAAATGAAGAGTCGAGCGTGTGGTCGAGACTCCTCAACCGAGCAAACTGCTGAACCTCACACAGATGCACCGTTGCAAAGGGGGTGCTTAGATCGAGAGATCAATCTGTATGACTCCGGCATAAACCAAGACAATGGCCGTTCCAGAGTCAATTCGGCCGCAAAGAGGGAGATGGGTTGATCTGTAGGAGGGAAGCTGAGAATTATGTGGGATCAGTGATGATCAAAGATTGTGGGTGTGTTGAAGGTTTCTACAATATTGCTGAACTACTGAAGTTGAGTTCTGTGAATAAGTTTGTATCGAGTTGTTGACGGATAATGATAATGTTGATCCTGATGTTGTCCTCGATTTAGACTTATTTATATTGCAAGAATGATAAACCACTGATCCCTATAAGTGTGACGGTTTCTTGAGTGAAAGAGTGGGAAAGTGGGAGATCATGGTAAAGTCAGTTTCATGTCGTGTGGAGACTTGACTGATTGTGCACCCATTACTTTGCTAACTCCTTCAACTGTTTGCACGACTTACGCACATTTCTCGTCGTGGATGAATCCACGTGCCGTAGACCGCCAGACCAAAACCCTAAGTGATATCCCCCATTTGTGATGTGATTGATGTCTCACGAATCGCGCAGTCTGCAAGGCAGACGTGTTTTAATTAGTCAGTTGTTGACTAATTAGACAATGGGTCTAGATTTTGTTGAATCGAGCATGAGTGATGAGTGCTCAGCGATTCATGGGTCGAACATGTAGTTCTATGAAATGATGTCAATATTGTAGATTCAGTGATGAATTACTGACCAGTATTTGAGCGACTGAGCAAGTATTGCCCAATGCTATTAATTATCAATATTGAGAATTTGGCGAGCAACTGAGCAAGTATTGCTCAATTCGACAAATTAATGATTTTTGATAATCTGACGTGCAACTGAGCAAGTATTTCTCAATTCGACAAATTACTTATGAATTACTGAATATTGATAGTTGGATCAATATTCGAGCAATTGAGCCAGTATTGCTCAATTCGGCGAATTATTTATTGGTAACGTGACCCAATAAAATATTGGTAGATTAACGAATATTATATAATTAATTCATATATTAGTTGTTGAATCAATCATAAATTTATTAGTGTTTGAACCTGCTCAGAATGATGATTTCGTAGAGTGTTTATTCGAAACCCTAATTTTTGATCAATCCTTCATCAATTGGCGAATTGCTGAAAATTGGTCATGAGTGAAGAGGGACCGGCCACATGGGATAATGAGCGTCCATGTGGTGCCCAGTGCTTGAGTGAGCACGTACAAGGGTTCTCAGTTTGAGAGTTGGTGAAAGAATGATGATTAAATGCCGGTTTCATCATTTTATGAAATATTGCTGGATTCAGCATTAGGTGATCAAACCTAAGTATGAGAGATGGGACCGACCAAGAGAGCATGGGACCGGCTCTTGGTGGTCATGGGACCAGTTGTTGGTCATTTGAAGAATTCTCCAGTTGATTGAAGAGAGTTTGGGCCCAGTATGAGCAATTGAGCAAATTAGGTCAGAATTATGAAAACATGTGGGACCGTCTTTGTTTAAGCCCTAGGAATGACTCTGTTCAGTCATGAAGGCATGCACGCGTTTTCGTGATGCCCGTGTCTCCATACTGAGAGTTTCAGTATTTTCTGATGTGCGTTCGAGCGACATTGTGAATTTTCAGAAGAGTTTCATCTTGACTGAAATTCTTGATTTTTGTTGGAATTAGCATGTATGCTCAATTCATCAATATTTTGAAAATATTAAAATAAAAGTGTTTTAATATTTAAAATTACCGTGAGAGACTATCCAGTCGTGTAACTATGTTGGTTTTTGGTTTTTCGTGATTTGAGCAATATTTGAGAAAATATGAAGAAATCATGAATTTTGCTCAAACCCAGGAGATTCATGAATTGAGGGAAATAATTATAAAAGACAAGGGATTGTAAGGTGTGGGATCGGCCACGGCTAGGGCATGGCCGGCCGGCTAGGTTGCCCGGTCCCGCACACCTTTCCCTATTTTATATTATTTTTCATGAATCCTTGAAGTTATAGAGAATCCATGAGTTTTGTTGAAAACAAAGAAGTTTTGTGAGATTAGGGAATAATAATTATAAAAAACTAAGGATTGTGAGGTGTGGGACCGACCACGGCCCGGGCATGGCCGACCGGCTAGGTTGCCCGATCCCGCACACCTTTCCTTATTTTATAATATTATTTCATGAATCCATGAAGTTATGGAGGATTCATGAGTTTTGCAAAAACAAGGAAAGTTGCTAAAATCAAGGAGTTTTCATGAGTTCATGAAATAACAAAAGAAATAAGGAAAATAATGGGAGAGGCGTGGGACCGACCATGGCTAGGGCATGGCCGGCCGACCGGTGGGCCCAGCCCTGGGCGCCTCTCATTATTTAATTAATATTTATTGCTTTCTCCCTGTTTTGTATAGGATTCCTCATTGTTTCATATTTTTTGGATGCTCGTTCGTGCATCCGGGTGCTCAGTCGTGCATCATTGTCGAATACACTTGCACCATTTTTGTGGGGCTTACTCAGTGATGATCCAGATGCCCGGTTGTTGAATATTTATTACTAATTTATGAAATTCAGTGGAGAATAATTCATGAAACTGAGTAATAAAATGAATAGTTGTTTATTATTAATTCATAGGATCAACTGTGGATTCGACTACGAATTTAGAATAATAAAACAAGCATTACCATCCTATGGGATCGTGGATTCGACCATAGAATCGGAGTAATTAAAATTATCTATCATCATTTCATGAGATCAGCTGTGGATTCGATCATGAAATCGGAATAATGAGATAATGTAATTGTTTATTGTCATTTAATGAGATCAAGTCGTGGATTCGATCATGGAATTAGAGCAATTGTTTATTGCCATTCCATGGGATCAGGCCGTGGATTCGACCATGGAATAGGAGAAATTGTTATTGCCATTCCATCGGATCAGGCCGTGGATTCGACCATGGAATAGGAGCAATTGTAGATCATTCTGGGAATTCAGTGGTGAATGTCACGGCAGAATTAATCTATTGCAGAAAAGATATTAGGCAGTTAAAGCGTCACATCCATTCTGAATGTTGAATAGTCAAGGAGTCACAGTGTTGTTTACGACCTGAAGGCGTTAGTATTCTCAATCTACGGAGAACTACCTGAATCTATGCACGGTCTCTCCGCATAATCAGGGAACAGTGAGTGTCACCGACGTCCTGAAGGCGTCCGCCGCCCAAATATTCTTCTATGTGGAGGTGGGTCTATCTCCTGCAGTTAGGGAACAGTGAGTGTCACCGACGTCCTGAAGGCGTTAAGATCTCAATCTATGGAGAACCGCCCAAATACGTTATTATGCATAGAGGTCATGAAGAAATGCCAGAGATCGAACGCTCAGTTAGTGAAGGCTTTTCGAAAACATAATCATCATGGCTTCGTAAAATATGAATCGTTGCATGCCTGAAAGCCGTGTCAAAAACATGCCTCATGATTTTACGGTTTTAACCTTTGTTGAAAATCCACCATCTACATTAAGTCCCTTGCTTAGTGAGGAACAATCATGTTCCGCAGTAAGCATTAAATGGTGATTTTCAGTCGACGAGATCAGTGGTCGAGCTCAGTCTACAAAGGTAGTTTCAGAATCCTCGATTTACCCCAATGATGTCATGTACGAGCAAATGCACAAATGAGGACCCTGATAGTAAGATAGAGTGTCATCTCATGAGCATGGAGAGATGAGGCACTGCTGATTTGGGCGTTCGGAAGCTTAGTTATGGTCGGTCTAGGATTTACGGGCCCGAGCCCAAAAAAGGAAACCCATGTTTTATTAGGTTTTGGAAATAAATTTGATATAAAAGGGAATAACCCTAATAATAATTTTATTTTTGACCGACCCAGCTCTCTTCATCATCTCACGAGTTCAGCAGGGGGAAAAAAAATTTGTTGGAGAACCAGCGCCGATCAACGTCCGGTCAGCTTCCGGCCGGTGACAGGTCAATCCAATTTTTTTTTTTTTGTTGTTGTTAGTTTTATGATTGATGAGTTGTTCACAAAACCAAAAATCCCATGGTTGCATGCATGCGTAGGATTTATGAAGGATTTTTAGAAAACGTATATATATATATATATATGCCTGTTTGTTCGTTAGTTGAAGGAACGAGCAAAAATCCCCAATTTGGAAGAGATACATAAATTTTTGAATAGACATGGTCTAGTTGCAGTAGCAAAAGTTTTGTTTATTAGGTTTCATGAAAACCCAAGTTTGTTTTTGAAGCATGAACTTTGCAAATACTTTTGGAAACGTAGGTTTGTTCGTAAAAGTAACAAATAATAATCCTTAGAGTTAAAGGAATTTTGAAAAGACCTGGAGTTCATGATGAAAATTTGTTTACGAACTTTCAAAATTTTGTTTGAAATATGGAGACTTTTACAAAAATAGAAAAGACCCTCGTTTCGTAGACGAATGCTCGGTTGAGCAAAAGTTTTTTTTTTTATAATTACGTGAGTCATTAACTCACTATTTTTTTTTTTAAAGATACGTGAGTTATTCACGTTTTATTAAATATAAATAAAGTTTTGATTTATGAAGAATTGTTGAAAGCAAACAATTTATGAGTTGATTAATTCGTAGTGTATGTATGAGTTTAGTGATTTTATAGTGTGTGTACACGTAAAAATCAGCGAATGTTCACATGGAAAGTTATGTGAATTATTCATAGTTTCTTGAGAAGTCAGTGTTGACTCTTGAAAAATATGTTTTATGCTCGACTTTGTAGGTTTGAAAGAACAAGCAAGTTTTGGGGTTTTACGTCGTTATCACTAAGTTCGTGAAATCGTAAATAGGTAAGAGTTGAGGATTACCATTTTTGCCATGAATTCAGTATTAGCATATCTGTAATCCCGTGCTTTTGGTTCCAGACAATGGTTTCTTCCAGTAGCAGCAGTGATTATGATTATGAGTATTCCTCCAGCTCTTCGGACGAGGATTCCAAGGTTCCAGAGATGAAGATCCCTGCAGCAGAATCTTGCGCCAAGAGGGATTATTCTGCAGAAATGAAATGCGACATTCCCCCTAACAACCGTAGAGTAACTCGGGAAGAAATCTTGAAAAGGAAAGCTGAGGATGACATGTTAGATGATAGTCAACGACGAAGAGATCGAATCCAACGTCGGATATCAGCAGCTGAGGAGAAGCTTCAATCCCGCGCTGAGGGTGTAGCTTCAGACTCGGATGCTTCGGATTACGAACCCGTGTGGGTGCCACCAGAGCGCAAAATCAAGCCAGACCAACGCACTAGAGAAATTGAGAAGCTGGTTCAAGCCGACCTTGAGGCTGAGCGCGAAGAGGAAGATTACTGAGATGATTATGAACTTGATATTCATCCAGACTTCGTCAATAGCCCTGATTACTAGAAGAGGATTCCGCGAAAGACGATGATGATGAATCAGATAATTCTGACAAATCTGATGACTCCGACGAGTCTGACTGATCTTGCTCATGAATCTTTCTGAAATTATTTCTTTTCCGTTGAAGTAGATACTTTCTGGTTATTTGAAAGATTGGCTTGTAAGGATGTTTCTTTAAAGATCATTTTTGAAAAATAATCCCTTATTGTTTCTTTCGCCAAATTTCTTCACGCTGAACAAGATGACTCAAGGTCCATGTAGGCAGTGATGATCCATAAAATATGATCATATGAGATGGCTAGAGAGACACGTGACCTTCTAGGTCATCAATCCATAACCGCAATGTTGACTATATCTGAACTGTCAGTCCCCAGTATTGTCACGCTTCTCTCATATCTCCGTGTACCTGGTTCGAGATTTAGGGTTTCAGTAGAAACCGCAACTGACTTTATCTACCGTTATGGGATAAGTATCTATATCTTGACTGTCAACATTTAGGGTTTGATACTTATACAACACATCTTCTTCTGATGTGCACTATCAGAAGAAATTTTGATCATAATCATACCTCCTATCAATATGTCTGGTAGTAGCGCTTCTTATCAAAATGGAGCTTCGACAAAGTATGAGCCTAGGATGCCCATTCCGGTAAGTATAGCGTGTTTTTCATTATTTTTCATGTAATCAGCTGATCAAAAAAAGTGATCCATTGCAGGGCAACCAGGGGAATGAATCCCGTCTGAGACCTAAACGGACTGTCAGGGCTCCTGCGCGTTATAGGTCCGCTCGTGAAGCTGGGACTGGGACGTCTGTAAGTTTTCGACTGAAGATCTCTCTTGATCGAGCACTGTCCAGGTTTTCTGAATGTTTCGTCATTGCAGGTTGATGTTCATGTTGTTGTCGAAGCCAGGAAGAAGGAGAATGGAAAGTCCGTGGTTGCAGCTAACAACGATGACGTCATTCATGCGGAAAACTCGGAGAACTCCGTAGATGCTGATCTTAGGGTTTCTGTTCATGAATACCCAATGGCTGGACTCCTATTCGATGCCCCCATGATCAATGTTTGCCCAGATAATCAATTGGTTGGTGGTTTCATCGTCCCCAAATGCTATGCATCCCTTTACACCAAAATCTGGAGAAGGTACGGGCATATTGCTACTACCAAAGTGTGGAGAGGTTTTTCGCAGACCTTGCTGACCACAATCACTGGGTTATTGCTCGTCATTGATGAAATGAACAAGATAAGGCTGCATGATGTCAAGAACGAAGAGTTGCACATATGGGATGATATGATCTCGAATTGTGAAGCCTTGCGATTCAACATAAGCTGGCTCCGTCGTCGACTCGAGATCATTAAGGTTGATAGGGCGACTGCCATTGCAAATATGATCTCTGCTAGGTCCGTTGTCATAGAAGAGGAAAAGGCACTTTCTCTGGAGTCAGCAAGGGTTGAAAAAGCTCTCCAATATTTGAGAGTGAAGAATGAAAACTTCCAAAACATGCTTGAAACAACCTTCAATAAGGATTATTCGTTGTTGGATGGTTTGCTCTGAGTGAGTGTTTGAGAGAAAGATTTTTGTGTAGGTTTGAGATTTTGTTCTGAATAAAGTAGATGATTGAAATTTTCTGTGGAATTCATGATTTTTTTTTTTTTGAATTTTGAACGAATGAGCATTCTGCATACTCTTTTGGAGAAAATAGAAATTACATTGAGAATTTTAGCACTTTGATGATCGCTCAAGCATAATACGCCTTGAGCCACTTGCCATTGATGATGTTTCCTTCGATTCCTCCATTAACAGCTATGATTTTGTAATATCTGATGGATACTGCCTTGATGACTACATAAGGTCCTTCTCATTTAGGAGAGAAATTGGGAGCGGACATGTCTTGCTGGATATGCTTTGCTTTTTTCAGAACCATATCTCCTACTTGAAATGTTCGAGGTCTTACCAGTTTGTTGTAGGCCTTGGAAACCCTTTGTTTGTAGGTTTCTACGTATTTTTCCACCCTGGCTCTTCTTGAATCGAGCATGTCCAATTCAGCAATTCTTGAATCTGAGACTTTTGCTTCATCCCATTGTACCCCACTAGCCGCTGCAATTCTTGCGGAGGGAACTTTGATTTCGGCTGGGAGAATGGCATCAGCGTCGTAGACGAGAGAGTATGGTGAGGTCCCGATTGAGCTTCTTGGTGCGGTTCAGTAGGCCCACAAAGCCATGGGCAATTCCTCGTGCCACGTTCATGGATTGTCATGAATTGTTCGACTGAGAATCCGGATCAAGGTTTTGTTGGTACTCTCCGCCTGCCCGTTTCCTTGGGGATAATATGGTGTGGAGAAAATCTGTTTGATTCCGTATTCCTCGAGCAATTCTGCAACATGTTTGTTGGCGAAATGAGTTCCATTATCCGTGATGATATGTTTAGGCACGCCGAATCTGCATATGATGAACTCTTTGATGAAAGATGCGATCGTGACTCCAGTGGTGCTTCGAAGAGGAATAGCTTCGACCCATTTGGTGAAATACTTTGTTGCTGTGATGATGTATTCATGCTGCTTTGAAGATGCCGGATTGATCTTTCCTATGATATCCAGTCCCCAGCTGTAGAAGGGCCATGGACTGCTCACAGAATGTAATGGAAGACAAGGAGTGTGTATGAGGTTACCATGAACTTGGCATTGATGATATCTCCGAACGTAGGCAGATGCGTCGTCTTCCATGGTTGGCCAATAATATTTCTCATGAATTTGGAGAAATAATTTCTTCTTTCCTTGGTGTTCACCTTCATGCATTTCCTTCAAGACTGTGGGAATTTCATGCTCGGCCAAGCATCTCAGGAGATTCCCACCGAAGCTTTTGCGATACAAAATCCCTTCCAAGTAGACAAAACGTCAGGCTCTTTGAATGAGTTTGATCGCACCTTTCTTCTCTGATGGAAGATCGTTGTCACGAAGATATTTTATTTAAGGTTCTCTCCAGTCCCCAGTGTGATGAAGTGTTAGAACCTCCAAGTGATGAGGTGGTGTCTAACAATTTGGACAAGACCCTTGCAACTTTCTTGACTGAGTCTCCATGGAGGGCCAATAATACCCGAGTCTTTGAAGTCTTCTGTAAAGCGTGATTACCAGGGTTTGCCCACATACTTCCTCATGTATGCGCTTTAGTTGCTCATTTTCTTCTTCATCTCCAAGGCATCGTGATAAGGATCCGTCTGGATTGCGATAATATAATGCTCCATGCAGTAGAAAAAAGTTCTTCAATTCCTTGGGACTGATTTTCCCGTCTGTAAGAGAACTGCTCAACTCGTGAATTATGGGTGCCCGCCAGTCGTTCGTTTGGGCATCTTCAACTTGAGTAAGCCAAGTAGATGCTACAGAACGTCTCTGTACCGTGATGGATTTCTCTAACCCTTCAAACTGTAGTTTGGATGCTAGAGTTGCTAGACAATCAGCATGTCTATTATTGGTGTGTCTAGTATGAATGATAGTTGCATCAGAAAAATGAGCTAATAACCGTTGTGCCTCAGCTCTGAATGGGGCGAGTGTTACTTCTTTGAGAGAGTACACACCATTCATTTGATTGACCAGCAACTTTGAGTCTCCTCTGATTTCCAGGTGCTTCGCTCCTGCTTTCTTGGCCAAAGACAGCCTTAGAAGAAAAGCTTCATATTCCGCCGAATTGTTGGTGCAGTGGAAATCCAGCTTAAATGAATGTGAGAAGACTTCACCGGATGAAGAAACTAGCACAATGCCCGCCCCACCAGTATCATTGCTCGGAGTAGCGGATCCATCAAAATATAATATCCATGTTTCTTCTTGAATGATTGAGATTTCTGGAAACTCATCAGGTACTTCTTCATGCAACATCGTGATATCCTCCCCAGGGAAAGCAGCAAGTAAGTCTGCAACTGCTTTTCCTTTGATTGCTTTTGGAGGGACACACGCTATGTCGAACTCTGACATTTGAAGTAACCAATTTGCTGGTATTCTAATCAAAGCAGGCTTTGACAGTAAGAACTTTATGGGATCAGCTTTGGCCACCAGCACAACTCTGTTTGATAGAAGATAATGCATGAATCTCTGAATTGCATGGACTAATGCTAGGCATGCTCTCTCATCCTTTGGGTACCGGAGTTGGGCATCCCTCATTGTACGACTGAAATAATAGATCGGGCGTTCTATGCGTTCTTCATCTTCTTGAGCGAGGAGGGCTCCAATAGCAACATCACTGGAGGCTGTGTAAAGTATTAATGGTCGTCCTTGCACAGGGGACTTCATGACAGCAGGTGATAGTAATATTTGTTGTATTTTCTGGAATGCCTCTTGTTGAACGGTCGTCCACATAAAACTTGCTCCCTTCTTTAGCAGAGGAGTGAATGAAGTAATGAGTTGAGCCAGTCCAGGAATGAAACATCGAATGTAATTTACCTTGCCCATGAATATCTGGAGTTCCTTCACAGTTCATGGAGGAGGCATGGTAGTGATGGCTTTTGTTTTGTCTGGATCGACCTTGATTCCTTCTGCAGTGACTAAGAATCCGAGAAACTTTCCGGAAGAAACGCCGAAAGCACATTTCAGAGGATTCATCTTTAGTTTGTATTCTCTGCACCTCTCGAAGACTTGTCTCAGAATGTCCAGGTGGGATGCTCGAGTCCTTGATTTCACCACCACATCATCAACGTAGTCTTCTACTTGCTTGTGCATCATGTCGTGAAATATTGCAGTCATGGCTCGCTGATAAGTGGCTCCTGCATTCTTTAGGCCGAAAGGCATTACTGTGTAATGGAAGTTTCCGATGGGAGTTCAGAATGCAGTCTTGTTAGCGTCATGTTCATACATCTTGATTTGGTTGTATCCGATGTACCGTCCATGAATGAAAACATGTCGTGACCACTGGTTGCATCGACGAGCATATCAATGTTTGACAATGGAAAGTCATCTTTTGGGCAGCACTTGTTCAAGTTCCTGAAATCCACACAGCATCGGATCTGACCATTTTTGTAGGATCAGAATATCGCAACACTAACACCTCTGTGAAATCCATAAATGTTACATAGCGAAGGCGTCGCAGACGAGTAAAATAAGTGACGCAATGGATGACGACAGCCAGAACACGAGAAAGGTGTGAAGACCTAGCGAGATCTAGGAGTGTCGCGAGATTATGCATTTGTACACTTGCGACACTTCGCAAATCGTTCCCGAAAATAAAGGACAGCTTAGCTGTCATCCATTATGTAATACCCTATATAAAGAGCCGAACAGGCCTATTGGAAGGGGGATCTTTTTTCGAGTATTGAGCAAGTCATTAAGAGAGAGAAAGTTTATAGTGATTGTATTTTCTTTAGCTCTTTTCCATTTTATCTTATAAACATTCAAGAAATTAATCAACAAAAATTATAATTGTTCATCTTCAATGGATTGATTGTGTGGATTCTTGTGAGGGGTGTAGTGTAGGATTTCATGCAACTACATATTGGCGCTAGAAGGAGGGGGAGAGTGAAGATTGACATCGTGATTTGAAAGAATTTGGAGTAATAGGGAAGGAATTTCATATAATTTTCAACAATTTACTGAAATTGAGAAATGGCTAGAAGAAGATATGCATCAGAACAACCAACAACTGTTAGAAGAAGTAGGAGACTTGCTGGAGAAGGGAGAAATGAAATGGGGGAATCCTCAAGAATGAACACAATAAATAATGAAGAAAATCAAATTCAATCACCAATTCAACCAGTACCGAATAGAACTGTGGATTATGATAGAGTAAGCGTGCATACTTGGAGATCAGACTATGTGGACGAAAGGGGAGAAGAACAACAATTGATAAACAATGGACAAGAGGAGATAGACCGAGAAGTGATTAGAGAAATAATTCATGGAAATGGAGAGGTCGCAGCATTAGAGACATTGAGACAAACAATACATGAAGAAAGGCGATTAGAAGCAGAGGAACGTGCAAATTTGACAAGGCAAAATCATGAGTTGAGGATGGAAAATATGAGATTACAAAACAGAAGGTCGAGAAGCACTACAAGTTCAAGCTCAAGATCAGTTAGAGAGGAAAGAAGGAGAAATTTACCTATAGAAAATGCTAATGAAGAAAATCGAGAGGAAGTGCAAAATCCAGGCGAAGAACGTTGCGAAAGAAGAGAAATAATGGAAGATCACTATATCGCACGTCCCGAGACTCTTCAAAATGGGCAAAATGATGGAAACCAAGGAAATAGGCAGCGTCAAGGGCGGAATAATCCAGGTGATGAGGAAAATCAGGAAGAAGGAAGAAGAATATTGCATGGGAGAGAAACACAGAGGAAGCAAAAATAAATTGAAGATGAAATTGAAAGACACTATATTGAGCAAGCACGTCTAGCTTGCGAGAGAGAAAGATTGAGAACAGAAATGGAAGAACAGGAGTTACAAGAGGCAATTCGCCAGAATAATCATGATAATAGAGAAAGAAGGAGAGAACAAAATCGCAACAATGGTAATATCAATGAAGAGTATGAAAGAGTACAAAGGAGAATCGAAAGGCAGCAAAGAATAGAAAATGATAGATATAACGGTGTGCGAATTCAAGAGAGGAATGAAAGAGAAGATCGCAGAGAAAGACAAGAAGAGAATGATGAACAAGAAAGTCAAAACAGACATAAACGCAGAAGAAGAGAGGCGGAGTTAAAAAGGCCAATGGAGCCAAACTCTAGTGTAAATGAACAAATTCTGAGAGAATTGGCGGAAATGAGAGGAATGTTAAATAATAAAATGGGAGGAGGTAAGAGACAATTGGATGAAGCCATAGAAGAAGCTGCGAAGACTCCATTCACACAAGAAGTACAATTAGGAGGAATACCCCCAAAGTGCAACTTACCTACGTTAACCAGCATTTTCGATGGAACAACTTGTGCAATACAACATATCAAAGCTTATGTGAGATGTATGTTACAATGGGAGAACCATGATGCTATACTGTGCAAATATTTTGCATCAAGTTTAACAGGAGAAGCTTTGAAATGGTTTGAAGGATTACCGAGGAATACAATAACATCTTTCAATCTTTTGCAGGCTATATTTTTAGGGGCATACATAAGTAATAACTCCTCGCGACCTGGTATTGAAGATGTATTTGTGTTAAAACAAAGGGTTGATGAAAGCTTGAAGCATTTAACCGTGAGATGGAAGACAATGTGCAGTGATATGGCAGGTCGTGTGGATGAGATATATCTCATTCTATCATTCATTAACGCTATGTTCGCAACCAACCTGCTATATATTCAAATTTTTAGAATCAAGAATACAATCACAATGACTGAGTTGCGATAACTTCAAGAGGAGTACATTGCTCTAGAGGAAAAACAAAATGAGATGGAATCATACCCCGTTGCGAACACAAGTTCAAAAGCTGCAAATGCAAGCTTGTTACCTAAACTAATAAACACAGTGGCGAGCACCTCGCAGGGTCAACAAGAAATGATAACGGATGATGGTCAGCGAAAGTTAGTAGCCATGGGGAGTCGTGATCAAGAGAAATTTGAGAGAGAGAGAAACTTCTATAACCGTGGAGGAAATAACAAAATTCAAAGACTTGATCAGCCACAAGAAACTTATGGAAGTCAGAGGTAGAGTTATCATAGAAGACAGCGAAGTCACGGGGTAGTCTGGGAAGAAATCAAGATGCCACCACTGAATGCTAGTGTGGAGAAAATATGGGAAGCTATAATCTTAATGGAAAATATACCTGCGCCATGGAACATGGGAAGTTAACCACCTCCGAGTGACAGAAGTCATGAATTTTTTTCTTATCACCATTTTCATGGACACTCCACAAACGATTGTAGAAATGTAAAAAGAATCATCCTCAGAATGATAGACCAAGGGAAACTAAATCAATTTCTAAAAAATCAACCTCAATCTCAACCATTACCACCACCGCCAGAAGTTCACAGAGCAAACACAACAAAAGGAGGAGAAACATTTGTGATAGAAGTTGGAGCGAAAGCCAAGAATTTGTCTTGCAACTCTATTGTACATTCGTACAGGACAGTTGAAGATTTTCATGATAGTGTTCTCAGTAGGGTTTTCGCAAGAGATGCTGATAATAGAGAAATAATGAACATCGCGAAGACATCGCTACTAAAGGAATGGCAAAAGCAGATTATTTCTTTTACCGCAGAAGAAGTACCTGAGGGTGGAGAGATGCATGACAACCCATTAGTGGTAAGATTGGAGATTAACCCAAAACCTGTTGATGATGAAGATGATGAGGCAAAAAATTCATGGGCAATCAATAGAATCTTAATCGATACTGGAAGCTCAGTAAATATCCTTTTTTATCATACTTACAAGACTATGGGAGGGAAGGACGAAGATCTAATACCTTCAACTTATAAGATCTATGGTTTCAACGGTACTGCCAACAAGCCTAAAGGAGAAGCTCATATGCGAATACCACTGAAAGGATTATCAACTAAAATTTTGTTCTGCATAGTTGATGTTGAATCTCCGTATAACGCATTGATTGGGCGACCTTGGTTACATGAGATTTTGGGTATAGCATCGACTTATCACCAGTGCATCAAATTTCCTCATCCCACTTGTGTCAGAGTCATAAAAGGAGATTGGGTTGAGGGACAGAAGTGCTATGAAGTTGATGTGGAATCTTGCGAGGAAAGAGCTGCTCAGAAGAAGAACTGGAAGCAAAACATCAAAAATGAACAAAGAAGGGAAAGACTAATGGTGGACGCAATAGAGGTGAGAGAAGAAAATACGTTGTGAAACCAATGCCTGAAGAAAGTTGGAAATTGGGATGATTTCGCAAAAGGGAAGGCAGTATTAGGAAATTTGAATAATGAAGAAGCAGAGAGAAACATAAGTAAGAGGCGAAAGGAGTGAATAGTTGATTTTAGACTTGCGAAGGTTGTAAAAAAAAAAATTAAATTAAATTTTGAGTGATAAAGACAGGTTGAAGATGCAAAGACTATGATAATCGAAAAAAGAATATGCAAAGCTTTCGCAGGGATTTGAATGATAAAGACAGGCTGAAGAATACAAAGACTATGATAATCGAAAAAAGAATACGCGAAATTCTCGCAGAAATGATGACAAGAAACAATCTAAAATCAATGAAATATCAGAATGGGACGAACCTTTATGGCGTACACCCTAGTTCGCGAATAAAATTTCGCAAGAGGCAAATGTAAGACCTAAAGTGCGTCATATAAGGGGGTATCTCTTTACATGGCTCAGGGAAAAGGTTACACCGCCCCTGGAACCTGAGTCATGGAGATTTGGGGTCAATAAAGCCCATCCAGGAGAGATACCTTGGATTTCCAAATATTTATATAAGGTTATACCCTGGTTGGACGACCGAGGGTCTCTTCTAAGGAGTCAGCGTATGATCAAGGAGCCGAGGTACACGGTTGAGCCAAGAGTGCCTGGGGCATTTGAAGTGTCTCGGCCATTCTTGGCAAGTCTTGGCATATGTTGCACTCGGCCCGAAGAAAACTCCACTTAGGGTGCAGTCTCGTAACCATAAGCCCTATAGGTAAAAGGGATAAGAGGCTGCGAAAACAACTGGTTGTTGTTAAGACCGGATGGGAGGAGCTAGTCTTGTATGGCCGATGTACGCCTCCTTGAAGGGGAAACCAGGGAGATGATAAGGGCGGCACCCTCCATTAGGGAGCTGGTAAGTGTCTTAAGACGTAAATGTCATGAGGCTTTATTTTCGCAAGAAAATTTAGGCTTGTCATATTTGTGCGATTTCGCCGCAAGACGACAATGTCATGGGGATTTATTTTCGCAAGAAAATCTAGGTCCGTCATATTGTCGCAATAAAATTATCCTGCAGAGGCAACAATACTAAGAAATGATAAGGCAAAATCAATGGGTCTTTACATGAAAGTGTAAAGACGTCCTGCGATTTTGTCGCAATGATAAGAGGTGGCGCAATAAGACCTTTAACTAGGAAGGCAAAATAAGACCACACAAAAGAAAAAGAAAAAATGAGATCTTGAAAACAACCAAGAAACATTCTCTCGCGAGAATTCAGCAGCAACAGTTGCGAGACTGGGGCATGTTATCATCTAAAGGTTATTTGCTTAATCTTTCATTTGAAAACAAATAACAGAGGCAAGTATGGGAATGAATAGATTGAGAATATTTTATTTATTTTCATATGATAGATTTACGCACTCACAATATATTGATTAACTATATTGCAAAAAAGAATTGCTTTTTTAACATGTGCAGAAAGGGACAACAAAAGTAGAATTTGTATTTGGAGATCCAAGAAACTTACAATAAGAGATTATAAAAATGGAAGATTAAAAGGATAAATGTACAGATGTTACAAAAAGATAAAGAAGAAAATGGAGCTATTTCTTGTGTGATTCTTCTTCTTCATCAGATCCTTCTACTTCATTATCTTCATCAGATTCTTCTTCGCTAGCATCGCTATCAGAGATATCCAAAGAAGGAATGTTCTCAGGAATTTCGTCAAGAAGACAAGGGTATGAAGAATGAGGGATACTGTAGTCATCGCAGACTGTCTTAATAGTTTGATTGCGAAAGAGAACAGTATCATTTTTGAAATTCGCCACAGTAATTTGTAGTTGCTTCTTCAACTTGGAATACTTGTCATTGCGAAGAGAGAAGTCCTTTGCAAGTTGCTCTTTTTCGGATTCAAGTTCTTCAATTCTTTTCGAAATCTCTTCTCACCTCTCGCGAACGTAGAACAATGAATCAACAACTTAATAATGACTTCATATATAATAAACAATTAAGTAAAGAGGAATGATAAACAACCTTCTCTATCAGAAATCATATCCCTAATCAAGGCTGTATGCTCAACTTGAAGACTAACATTAACACCTAAATTATTTCTGGCGTCATCTAGAACTTTTGCAGCCCAAGCGAACTCATCATCATTGTTTATGAGAAGAAGAGAACGAATTTGATTCTCTCTTTCGCTAAGAATAGTATTTTGGCGAATGGATTCATCCCGCTCAACTTGAACTTCAAGAAGAGTTTTATGAAATTTTGCTAATGCTTGGGCACCTTGATTAGCAATGCGATCTTTGTCATCTATAAGATCACTAACCTTCTTCCTTAAAGTACTAATTTTCTCTTGGGAACTAAGGTGTAGGTGTTTAAGTTGGTTGGCTAAACTTAAACTAGATCTATGATCAGCTTCTAAGAGAAGGAATTTGGATTGAAGTTCATTTAGAGAAATATGTTTGATTCTGTCATTTGAAAAGCTATTTAAAGAATCATTGAGATGGGCAAGAAGAGCATCGTTATCCATAGACTCAGGAAATGTGTGAAGAAGAATGGCTTCATCAGAAAGGTTATAAACGTCTGCGAAAATGATAAGTCAGATAAAGAAAAATAAATGACAGAACAAAAGCAAGAAAAAGAGAAGAATCTTATACCATAAAGTTGTTGATTAGCATTTTGAAGGCTAGATATCTTATCCTTCTGAGAGGATGATTCAACTTCCAGTTGTTTGGTCTTTTCGCGAAGTGTATCAGTTTCATTTTCAAGTTCTTTATCTCTCTTGCGAAGAGCAACAACTTCAGCTTCCAATTCTTCATTCTTCTTATGAAGTTGAAGGTTTTTCTTTTCAAGAATTTGCGCCTTTTCTCGAGATTTGAGGCAACAACAAAGGAAGCTCTCCCAGACTATAAAGGAAAATAAAGAAATCATCAAGATGAGGTTTATAGTTGAAACCATGCAGAAATAAGGAAATATAGACATACCAAGGCACTAAGTGCGTTTAGGAAACTGGGAGTCACTGCTCTGGAAACTCCACGAAAAGAATCATCATCCTCTAGTAAGGGGGCATCGGAGATATTTGCGAGAGCTTCGCATGTGGCAGAAAATGATCATCTCCCGTTCCTTGCATAGAGTCAGAGAAGATACTAGATAGTTGCACCATAGAAGATTCAATTGGATGATTCTCTTTCGCAAAAGAGGTGTTAATATCATCGTTATCTTCATCAGAGCTCTCGCTGGATTGAGGACTGGAGCGAGAAGAAGAATGGATCTTCCGTTTTTTAGAAGGTGGAGAAGAAGATTTCTTCTTGCGAAGAGGAATTTTACCCTTGCCTTTAGCTTTCGCAGCTTCAGAAATATCCTCTTCTTCAACAACTTCAACGCCAACCTTCGCACACGAATGAAGATAAGAAACAGAGGCAACAATATTGTTAAAAATAATGAAGAAAAGTATTTCTTACTTCATCCTTGATCGACTGGAGAATTTCCAGAGTACTCGCCTTAGGATTTCTCTCGTAATTTTTTCTAAATTTAACAATCTGAAAATTTCGCAAGATTAGTAGATGTAAAAAGAAGTAATAATTACAAACTGAGCGAAATTCGGGAAGCACACCTCTTTAGATTTCTCAGGCCAATTAAATACCCAAGGTTGATAGTTGGCGAGGTTCGCAGGGAGTACATTCGAACCTGAAATATAAGGTCCATTCAAGAATAGCGGAAAGACACACCATTTTTCGTCTTTAGAATGGCGAGGAACATTGTTCTTTCCGAATGCCAATCGATATCCCGCATAAGTACTTTGTCATTTGGGATATTTTCTCATCTTTTCAAACGTGCACCCCAGCGAGTTCTATCGTTCTTCATGTTTATTACTTCATAATTCTCAAAGAAACTCTCTACTGAATACTTCTCAGCGAATATCTCTAAATCTAGAAATTTAGGATCTTTGACTGCATTAGAATAGAGAAAACCCTTACCAGCGCCACGGTTGGCGAACTCAAGCATTAAGCGGATACAATGTCTACTTAATTGGTAAACAGCTCTCGAGAATTTCTCATGAGCAAGAATTTCATAAAACAAAGGAAGTTCAGGGTTGTAGAGAGGAATGGGAAGGCCGGCGAAAATCTGACCTAGCGAGATTATGATCTTTTGATTATCACAACAATGATCAATAAATAATTTGGCGGAGAGAATAGATGAAGATTCTTGATGGGGAATAGTGGATAATGTGAAACCTTTATCTTGTAAATCCTTTTGAGCCTCTCCCAAGAGAACTTCATATCTACGACCAGGTGGAGCCATTTTCAGAGTATGGGAATGATTAAGGAGTTGAAGATCAAAGGAAAAAAGAAAATTTACAGTAGCAGAAGCGGAAGTTACGGAGGAGAATTGAAGAAAAATTGCAGAGAGAAAGTAAAAAAAGAAGAAGAGGAGGATGAGAAAACTATATATAGAGAAGAATTCTCGAGAAGATAAACGCATTTAATGCGAGAAGAGACGTGAATAGTTGAGAAGTAACGGTTGAAAGAGACGTGTCAAAAAATGGGTGGAGAAGAGACACGTATTACAGATTTAGTGTAAAAGTATGAAGTCAAATCGCCTAACAGATAAGGATGAACAATTGCGGCAGTTTCAAAAATGATAATTCTCATGACATTCTCTCCTTCGCAGAGAAGACATGAGAAGAGGCAAGATGTAGGATCATAATATCGCAACACTAACACCTCTGCGAAATCCATAAATGTTACATAGTGAAGGCGTCGCAGACGAGTAGAATAAGTGACGCAATGGATGACGACAGCCAGAACACGAGAAAGGTGTGAAGACCTAGCGAGATCTAGGAGTGTCGCGAGATTATGCATTTGTACACTTGCGACACTTCGCAAATCGTTCCCAAAAATAAAGGACTGCTTAGCTGTCATCCATTATGTAATACCCTATATAAAGAGCCGAACATGCCTATTGGAAGGGGGATCTTTTTTCGAGTGTTGAGCAAGTCATTAAGAGAGACAAATTTTATAGTGATTGTATTTTCTTTAGCTCTTTTCCATTTTATCTTGTAAACATTCAAGAAATTAATCAACAAAAATTATAATTGTTCATCTTCAATGGATTGATTGTGTGGATTCTTGTGAGGGGTGTAGTGTAGGATTTCCTGCAACTACAATTTTTCTTCTTGACTGGGACAATGTTCGCCAACCACGTTGGATGTTGGATGGGTTTGATGAACCCTGCCGTTAGTAGTTTCTGGATTTCCACCTTGATTTGTTCCTCAACTTCGTGTCTGAACTGCCTGGGTGGCTGTTTGATAGGTTTGGAACCGGGAGTGATGTGGAGATAATGAGTAACCAATTTTTCGTCTAGGCCAGGCATCTCTTCGTACGTCTGGGCGAAGATATCTTGATACTCTTTCAACAGGCGTATCAATCCTTCTCGTTCCTCAGGTGAAAGAGCAGAACTGATTATAATTAGCCTTGGATTTTCATCCGTGCCAATGTTGATAGTCTCGAGGTCGTCGGTTGTGGAATCTGTCCCATCTTGCAGCTGTCGCGATGCATCTTGAATTTCTTTATCGGGCGGTTGCTCACTCTGGCATGATTCTTCAGGGCGGGGAGACTTTTCATCGACCTCCTCTGTTAATTGCTAATCCTTATGACGGAGATAGATGACTCTCCCCTCTGCATCATAGTCAGTAATAAAGTTGGACTTTTTCTGTTTCGTACCTTGACCCTGACGACGCTTGAGTGTTGTGGTGGACGATTTGACGGATTTAACACCCGCTGATGACGGTGTGTTAGTGTTCTCAATTGATTTCCAATTCGGTAGTAGAACACTGCAGATCTTATTTGGAGGTTCGGGGATGCTTTTTGGAGGTTCCAGGAATTCAGCATCATAAACCGGAGCATAAGGAGACACCGAAGCCGGGATGTGGACAATCTTGCTGTTGAACAAAGTTTTCATGCATTGATGGTACGTTGAAGGATTAGGGAATAATAATTATAAAAAGCTAAGGATTGTGAGGTGTGGGACCGACCACGGTCCGGGCATGGTCGGCCGGCTAGGTTGCCCAGTCCCGCACACCTTTCCTTATTTTATAATATTATTTCATGAATCCATGAAGTTATGGAGGATTCATCAGTTTTGCAAAAACAAGGAAAGTTGCTAAAATCAAGGAGTTTTCATGAGTTCATGAAATAACAAAAAAAAATAAGGAAAATAATGGGAGAGGCATGGGACCGACCATGGCTAGGGCATGGTCGGCCGGCCCAGCCCTGAGCGCCTCTCATTATTTAATTAATATTTATTTCTTTCTCTCTGTTTTGTGTAGGATTCCTCATTGTTTCATATTTTTTGGATGCTCGTTCGTGTATCCGGGTGCTCAGTCGTGCATCATTGTCGAATACACTTGCACTATTTTTGTGGGGCTTACTCAGTGATGATCCAGATGCCCGGTTGTTGAGTATTTATTACTAATTTATGAAATTCAGTGGAGAATAATTCATGAAACTGAGTAATAAAAATGAATAGTTGTTTATTATTAATTCATAGGATCAACTGTGGATTCGACTACGAATTTAGAATAATAAAACAAGCATTACCATCCTATGGGATCGTGGATTCGACCATAGAATCGGAGTAATTAAAATTATCTATCACCATTTCATGAGATCAGCTGTGGATTCGATCATGAAATCGGAATAATGAGATAATGTAGTAGTTTATTTCCATTCAATGAGATCAAGCCGTGGATTCGATCATGGAATCAGAGCAATTGTTTTTTGCCATTCCATGGGATCAAGCCGTGGATTCGACCATGGAATAGGAGCAATTGTTATTGCCATTCCATGGGATCAGGTCGTGGATTCGACCATGGAATAGGAGCAATTGTTATTGCCATTCCATGGGATCAAGCCGTGGATTCGACCATGGAATAGGAGCAATTGTTATTGCCATTCCATGGGATCAGGTCGTGGATTCGACCATGGAATAGGAGCAATTGTAGTTCATTCTGGGAATTCAGTGGTGAATGTCACGGTAGAATTAATCTATTGCAGAAAAGATATTAGCCAGTTAAAGCGTTAGATCCATTCTGAATGGTGCATAGTCAGGGAGTCACAGTGTTGTTTACGACCTGAAGGCGTTAGTGTTCTCAATCTACGGAGAACCGCCTGAATCTATGCACGGTCTCTGCACATAATCAGGGAACGGTGAGTGTCACCGACGTACTGAAGGCGTCCGCCGCCCAACTATTCTTCTATGTGGAGGTGGGTCTCTCTCCTGCAGTCAGGGAATAGTGAGTATCACCGATGTCCTGAAGGCGTTAAGCTCTCAATCTACGGAGAACCGCCCAAATAGGTTATTCTGCATAGAGGTCACGACAAAATTCCAGGGATCAAACGCTCAGCTAGTGGAGGCTTTTCGAAAACATATTCATCATGGCTTCGTAAAATATGAATCGTTTCATGCCCGAAAGCCGTGTCAAAAACATGCATCATGATTTTACGGTATTGCCCTTTGTTGAAAATCCACCATCAACAATGTGTTGTGGAAATAGGAAGGAGAACCTATTTATACAAGTCATTGAGCACAACCCTCGTCTCTCGTAGGAAGTGGAGTGATGGAATAGTGGGGTCGTGTTAGTGTCACACGATCAATCTTTGCCCACTTCTCCCATCATCGCTAACCGTCCATGCCTCCTGACATGTTCTTGTGATGGCGCGTTGCACGCTGCACGCTGTAAACCGCCAGACCAATACCCCAGTAAGTATCCCCCAGTTTGTGACATGCTTGATGTCTCAAATGAGTGGATCGTGGGACCCACTGGAAGTAGCATACGGTGCTAAGTTAAATAACTAAGTTATTTAAGAAATCGATATTTATAAAATATCGTGTATATTCTATGCATGTAATGCTTCGAATATGATCAATATGTGTGAAGCATCGCTGTTTTAAGGCTTAACCGAATAAGTCGCGGATTAAGCGTCTTAAAACAACATCACGTCCAGCCATCTTCGAGTGATCGTTTGGAGGCCGTATGGGCGAGCCATCTCATGGTCGATCACTCCATGTGGAAGAGTGGCGGACGGTGATCATCGTGGTATTTCATTGGTCGTTTAGCTTTCAACATAGGCTGTCCGACCGAGCTAGCAAAGTTGGACGGACGAGATGGTTTACGGCATAAATCTGCGACCGTTGATGGAATTTTAGGGTTTTAAGAGGTGCGCAAGCATCCCTCTTTGGCTTGATCGAACTCAAGCATGGGCGCCAATTTTGGTGGGACCGATCGGTCCTGTATGGAGGCGGCCTGTTGTTGTGCACGCCTATACCTCTCTGTCCCATGAAGGCTCGATCTAGGCCACTTAATTTGACTGGCAAAGATGAGTAACCGTGATCGGTTTGCGACAGGAATCATATGCCGCAAAGGACTTTAGGGGGAAACGGCATGCCACCTTTGGGGGGCGCGTTTCGTGGCGTCTGGCCCTGCTTCACTTCGGCCGATCGGTCACGCACTCAGGTGGGACCGCAGTGATCACGTTGATGCTCCCTGGACCTCCTTAGCCTATATCTACACCCTCCATCCGAGCTGGCGAAGATGGATGGCCGTGATCAATCTACGACACATATACCATGCCGCAAACCCTAATTAGGGTTTTGGGCCGGTCACGCGCGTGCAACTTTAGCCGATCGGTTTGGCATGCTATGCTCCTCCTTTAGGGAGGCCGACCATGTGGGGCCCACGTTGGGCCGATGGTGAACGTATCCATACCTGTCTCATGGTCCTATGTGTGATCTAAGCCATCCAATCATGCTTGCGAAGTTGGATGGTCGTGATCGATTTAAGACACTAGTGGAATTTCCACGGCCTTTAAAGCATCACGCCAGCCATGTTTCGAGCAAACGTTCATTGCTCCATGGCTTGGTCGTGAGAAAACCGGTCGGGCAGGGATAGAGTGGGCCCGCCAATGTGCATGTTGGCGCCTCCTTCATCTTTCATGGCGCGATCTATGGTAGGCCTCGGATGTGTATGAATTTTATGGCCTACGGGTTATACCGCAAGTGCACGGCGTCTATTGGAGACGCGGCAAGTACGGGCCGATCCCACAAGGACTTGTGTTGCTCTTAAGGTGATCTTATGGCTTTCTCTAACTGAATTCTAAATGAAGTAACAAGTGACAAACGAGGATTGTGCCGATACTAGTGAAGTGAAATGTAGTCCTAAGATAAGGTATAGACAGTGACAAGGTAAATTGTAAAGCACAAGGGTGGTTTCTACCACCTGATCTTATGCTAAGGCACTCAATTGATATTGTGTTCTTGTAACTACCCAAGGAAGCTTCTAATGAATGAAGTGTCAACTAATCAAACCAATCCCCCTAGTATCAATCTGTCTTTTGACAGCACAATTGATCACAGGGCTTTTGGTTAACTAACTAAGCATCAATTCTGCATTGTTAAGCACATATCTCCTCCATGGCAGTCTCTATTGGATAATTGCCTAACTTCATTCTCTAGTTCTCCCCTAGTATTGGCTATCTTCTTACAGTACAGCCAATCACAGGAGCAATAGATCAATTAGCTAGCAACAGTTCTATCTTAATCAAGCACAACAATTAACACAACATGAATATGAATTTTTTACTTAACATAATCTCAGGGGTTTCAACAACACCCTGGTTAAGAACTTAGAACATAATTTTAAGTAATTAAAAACACAAATTAAACTAATTGACACACTGGCTAATCCAGGCATGAGCAAAATCATCTTCTACCTCTCTTATTTATACATGCAAAAGTAAATCCAAAATACCAAACCCTAATTTCTATTTTAATTCGAAAAATCAACAAACCCATACCCTGACTCGCTTCTCCCTTCTGTCCAATCGCTCTGCAACTCCATGCGTGGTTGTTGTGGAAACCCTAGCTTCTAGTTATCTTTGAATTAGCTTCTAGGGTTGGTAGAGGCTAAGAAAGAGATAACTCGAAGTAGAGAGGGGTAGCAGGTACTCCGGAGTTGTTGTCGCTGGCAAGGTGATGATGAAGGTGGCGGTTGCGTGGTGGAAGAAGAGCAGAGCTTGCTCTGTCGTGGGTAAGGGAGGAGAAGAAGTTGCGAGAGAGGTATGGGGAGAAGAAAGAGAAGAAGAAAAGAAAATGGGTAAAGCTCGATAGGGTATAGGGTATGGGGGCTTCGGTGTTGAGCAGGTGCATCAGGGGAATGATGAGACTGGCCTAGCGAGCGTAGGATGAAGCTGGTGCGATCTGAACGGCTCAGGGAGGTAAGCGGTTTTGGCTTGATCTAGTGTTGCACGGGAGTAGCGATCTATGATGCACGTGGAGGCAGCGACCATTGGATGTGGAAGATAGAGATCTCAACGGCTTGGAGTGTACGGGCTCGGATCCGGGTCGCGGGTCGGGTCTAGCTCAAGCCCATGTCTTGTAGATGAGTTGCTACTTGTTGGGTTGCAACTGTTGCGCGCGCGGGCTTCGGCTTTCTGCTCCTTGGGCACTTGACTCCAATTCTTCGCTCTTTTGGCTCCTCAGATTCTCCAAGCTTTATTTATTGCCTAAAAACACAAAATTAATTAATACAAATATTTATTCTTGAAAACAAAGAAAACACAGAATCTGGGATAATATCGATTTCTAAGCGCAAAAGATGAGTAAAATGCCAATAAAAAGGTGTATAAATATGCACTATTTGGCACTCATCAAATACCCCCAAACCTGAATTTTACTTGTCCTCAAGTGAAAAGAAAATAAGAAATCCTAACTATACCCCTGTCGCAGTCTCTCGAATGCATTTAGCGTATGCACTAAGCCTTTAAACCCCTAGGTGTCCCTAGTGGACGAGTTGTAGTCTCGTGAGGGTTTACCAGAGGTGTACCCACAAAACCTTCTCCAACTTCAGAGTGTAAAGAGTCTCAAGCATCCAAGAAGCTATGAGGACATAGAGTTTCTGCATGCTAGTAACAAGAAGTTAGAACTATCGAAGAATGCATTCTCATCCTTAAGTCTTTGAGCGAGAAGTAACCATACCATATGAAAGAATTCGGATTCGATTGTGATCATAAGTCTCAACTTCTCGCCTCACCATTAAGGTTTTATGATAATTGCACTCAAAAAGATCGCTTTTTAGTCTCTCATGTGTGCATGCAGGAATAAAGAGAGAAATCCCGCACACGTTGTAGGTAAGAAGGATAACCTTCCGAAATAAAATCGGAGACTCCACGAGAAATGTGGACAAAAAGAATCTTTTCGATGATCTCTAAGAAAGGAAATCAATCATTAGCAAGGGGTGGGAGTACTCACTCACTTCTCACCCGATCGGCAATTAATATCACTCTCTCATAAGAAACCATAGAAACGTCTTCAATCTTCGGTCTTCGGTCTTCAAATGTTGATGACGAACTTCTAAACTTCACAAAACTTGACAATTTTTAACTTTTCTACTCAAATTCCTTGTTGTTTGGATTTTTCTTTTTGAACTCTTCTTTACCATGGTGGTAGCAAAAATAAGAAAATAAACTACAATATTTTTTTTTTTTTTTTTTTTTTTTTTTTTTTTTTTTTTTTACAATAAGTGAAAATAAAAATACAAATAATGAAACAACTAACTCCATGGACAAGGGACTTTAACACTCAATTTTTCCACAACTTGTATTGTCTTGATTTTATAAATTTTATTAATTCTCATCCTATTTTCTTTTCTTTGTTGCACATAAACCTTGGACTATATCAATTTTTCTTTCAATATTACGATCTTCGCTCCGTTTCCGACGATGATGTGTTTCTATGGGTCTTGCTGATTGAGAGAGAGAGAGATGCTAACGCAAATCGGTATTTAGAAGGAGTTTTCATCTTTAGACGTCACCCTCATGATTGACAAAAACTAGCACTCAAGAGATCAAAAGTAGTCTTTGAAATTGGTGCGAAGTTGGGTAGCTCACCATTCCTACCGGAATTTACGTATGGTGACACACACTCTAATGACTTTTCTAGAAAGTTGCAAAAAATTGAAGGTTGGTGCCTCACTTGATGTAAAATGGGTAGTCTCCACTATGGGTGATCACAATTCTACTACCGAATATCTAAACAGCACCTAATTCGCTCTCCGGTATGGTTAAATCCAACTTTAACGCTCTAATCAACTAAGGAACCCGATTGTGTTCTCCGGTACTTCCAATTTCTGTTATTTCGGTCAGATTCTCTATGTAAACATAGCTAGAAGCATGCTAGTGACTCTAAAATCTCTAAAAGTTGGAGGTTCTTACAAAAAGAGTTTTGAAATTTTTTTTTTTTATTTTTTTTTTTTATTTTTTAAAAGACTTATTTAAGTTTATAGTAAGGATTATTACATGAAACTAGTTGGAAGCCTAACAAGCTAAGCTCCAACGGCATACTACTACATTAATTGAACAGGTTGCTGTGCTAACCTACCAGCGAGCCTCATGGGTAACCTAGCCAAGGGAGCCGAAACGGCGGGAGGGGGGGCTGAGATTGTGTCACAAGGGGGGCAAGCTAACACTACCTTCCATGTTAATTTCTGCAATATTACGTCATTGGGGACTCGAACCTGGGACCTCCTGGAGCGCATTAAACTTTTGGGGAACGGGGATGACCAGCTGAGCTAGGGCCCGTTCTTTTATTTATTTATTTATTTTTATTTTTTTAAGATAAAAGATAAAATAAAAGACTAAAACTCTAAATGCAAATGCACCCCCAAACCTAAATCAAACATTGTCCTCAATGTGTCAACAGATAGGAAAAATTAAACAGTCACATACCATGAGAACTATGCTGAAAAGATAAAAGGGAAGAGATACCTAGGTATGTCGGCGGGAGCAAGGTTGAGCTTCATTAGTCAAGGCTAAAATCCAACATTCTCAGTGGAGATCATATTGGATTAGCATAATATATGCGCAAGAAGACTCAACCGATGTAAGAAAAGAAAAATTTAACAAGTCCTACTGGATATATACAATGAAAATTCACCATAAACTAACAGTCTAAAGAGTTGAGGATCAACCCAATAGAAAATATATACAAACATCAACAGTCTTACACAAATATAATATGAAAGTGCAAGTAAGACTGCAAATGTGAAAGAGTTTCCCCCAAACCTAAACTTGTGAACAGGTGTGTTTGTGAGAACAAAATCTTGCAATTTTAAAGGTACATCATGCAAAAGGTCTAACTCGAAATGAGTTTTGCTAATTCTGAGGAGACATACATATTCCAACCTGTGGCTCCTTAAGAGTGTTATACTTTGATGCAAAATAGTCCAAGAGGACTTGGGAAGCACAAAGCTCTAGGCCTAAGTTAGGCATTTTTAGAAAAGTTGGTATTGCAATTTTGTTACAAACTACACCTAGGTTGGGTGAAGGAGTTTCAATTTGTGACTCGGGGAGAGAGGTTAGGTACATCTAGGTTGTTTTCATTTTTAAAATCATTTGTACCATCACACACTTTCCTAAAGTCAAAAGAGGGTAAATCATGTTCACTTTCACAGGACAATGGCACAGGTTCCACATCATCATCACATATATGAATATTAGAAGAAGCATCATTCATGGGGTTCACAGAAGAGACGTCTAACGTCTCTGAACCTAAAGATTCTATTACATTTTCAAAATACACATGCTCTTCATATTCATCATCATCATCATAGCAAGAATTCATTTCTCCATTCAAAATTGTAGTATTTTTAGTGTACTCATCTACCTCTGGATTAGGTTCATATTCAATGTTAGTTGCATGAGTAAGACTAGAAACACTATTTTCAATCCTATCATTTTGTAATTCAATCAGGTGAAGAATCATTTTGAGTTTTTCTATTGAAGGAGAGTCTTCACTAGTGGGTATGCATTCCTCATATGGGTATTCATTGTATGGTTGTGCATGAGGTTCACTAGAGAAGGGAAATTCAGACATGTTGCTATATAGATGGTCATGCATTGCATTCATTTCAAGCCTAGCATTTTGCTCCATGAGTGTTTCCATTGTTGATTGCAAACTAGGAGTTGGAGGAGTATAAAATTGTTCATCTCCCCCCTTTGTGGTGAATGATGCATGTGTGCGAGTTGATTATGGTCCCAATAGTCACTTCTAGACACTTCGTACATTGGGTTATCATGGTTTTCCCTAGACTGTCTAAAAGCATGCGAGAATATAACAAGACTCAGCGGGGTGGTCTAAGCCACCACATAAGGTGCAAGCATGCATTTCATATTGCCTAGAAAAACTAGATTCGACAGATTGCTTTTCTAAAGCTGATTGCCTATCTAAAGCGAGATAGTCGAGCTTCTAATTGATCTAAAAGTGATGACTGGGTATGAGAAAATTGTTCATTTTCAACTTTGTGGTGGATGATGTATGTGATCATAATGATTAGGGTATGTGAGATCAGGGCCCTGAGAAGGCCCATAAAATTCCCTAAAGTCACTATGGTATGTGGGGTGTTCATCCTGTGAAAGGTGCCCGTAAGCAAGCTCTCTAAGGGATTTGTTTGAATCCCCAGATGCAGACCAAAATCCTGACATGATTTAGTACTCAAATTGAACTCAAAATTTAGTTTGGTTTATGTGGGCTTTGGTTTATTGGGATTTGGTTTCAATGGGATTCATTTGGTTTTGTTGGGAGCTTTGGTTTATGTGGGATTTTGGTTTTGTGGGAATTTGGTTTGTTTGGGATTAGTTGGGTTATGTGCAACCCAGCTATGTGAAATTTGCACAGCCCAGCTGCACAGTCTAAATCAGCAGCCCAGGTTGGGTTGAGTTGGGCTCGGTTTGGTGTAAGCCCAAGTGGTTGTGTAGAGCCTAGTTGTTTGCAAAGCCCAAGTTAGATGAACAAGTGCAGCCCAGCAATTGAATGACCTGGTATGTGGGCTGATGGGTTTGGTCTAGTAGCTGCACGGCCCAAATTATGTTGAAAAACGAAAACCGATTCAACTCGGTAAATCGCTGAGTTAGGATTGACTCAGCGATTTAAGGAGTCAACTCAACTCGGCCGGTTCAACTCGGTGAACAGTAACCAGTTCACTCACTCAGCTCTCTCAGAGTCAACAAGTGTAGTTGATATCAAGCAAAAATTTTAGATTTTCAGTTCCCAACTGAGAGCTTCAGTTGTTCAAATCTGGCAGGGCTAAGTCCAGCCAAATCTCAGCCAAATTCTCACAATTCAATCACAAAACACCCACACAACTCTCAGCTGATTATCAAATTTTTCACTCAACAAACTCTCAAACTGATCTCACTCAAAGTTTCAGCAATTTCAGCTCAAATGCTGTGATTTTCAGGTTTTCAAATGGGTTTCAAACAAATGTGCAATGCACAACTCAGAGCATGCACAGGGTTATACAGGTGGTAGACCAAGGGCTAGCCAGGGAACTCAAGCTTGCAGCTTCAGGGGGCTAGCAAGGGAGCTGGATTATTATGCACAGGGTCAGACGAGCCTTGGATTGGCAGCTCAAGCAAGGCTTGTACACAGCACAGCCTAGGTTCACAAAGCAAACTCACAGAAAACTAGCGCAGCCCAGATTGGCATCTTGGAAGCAACAGATTAAGCAATGTCAGCACAATTCACAACCCGAGTAACAGATTAAAAACTGAGCTTGTGCACAGCACAGGTATTTCAGAGCAGATTGGTTTGTGCTCAAACTCGAGCTCGTGGTTTAGTGCTTTGCAAGGTTCCAGCTATCATGCATTCGGTGGTTTGCAAAATAGGTTATGCTTAGGGCTCAAGCATGCATTCACTATGAAGGAGCCACTCACCCGACTCCTATAAGTTGCGGGGTTGCTCGGTTGCAACACAAGCACAAAGAAAGACAACAAGCAAGCTCAACAAAATTTCAAGAAACACAAGCGAGCACGGCAAGCTCAGGCACCTGCTGGCTCAAAATGAGAGTTTAGTTTTCTATAATGCACAGCTCAAGACATAAAAAGATGCACAAATGCACAGCTGCACTGAGTTTGGAAGTGCAATGTATATGAAAGATGGCAGGGAAACAAAAATTATGTTTGCTAAGATGCAATACAATGCAGGGTGTAAAATGAATATGTAACACAAGTTATACTAAGCTACAGCTAATATGCTAATATGCTAAAACAATAAAGATGCAACAAAAGAGAGAACAACTATATTACACTAAGTTTAAACAAGAAAAGGAAAATTACAGATGGAATACTACATTAACAGATGGAATACTACAATGCAATACTAAGTTACTCTACAACACAGAAAAAACTAAGTTACACTGCGAAACTAAGACAGCTAATAAGAACTATGATGCAAAACTACAATGCAATGACAAGTTACAGATGCAAGTTATAAAATTTAGACTAAGTTATACTAAAACAAGATGAAAAGCAAAGAATGTAAGTGAATATATATACAGAGATGGAATGAACTCAGTTAAGTCTAGCCGAAAATCTCAGGGCACACACCAAGTCCCCGGCAACGGCGCCAAAAACTTGGTAGGCCTCGGATGTGTATGAATTTTATGGCCTACGGGTTATACCGCAAGTGCACGGCGTCTATTGGAGACGCGGCAAGTACGGGTCGATCCCACAAGGACTTGTGTTGCTCTTAAGGTGATCTTATGGCTTTCTCTAACTGAATTCTAAATGAAGTAACAAGTGACAAACAGGGATTGTGCCGATACGGCTGAAGTGAAATGTAGTCCTAAGCTAAGGTATAGACAGTGACAAGGTAAATTGTAAAGCACAAGGGTGGTTTCTACCACCTGATCTTATGCTAAGGCACTCAACTGATATTGTGTTCTTGTAACTACCCAAGGAAGCTTCTAATGAATGAAGTGTCAACTAATCAAACCAATCCCCCTAGTATCAATCGTCTTTTGACAAAGACAATTGATCACAGTGGCTTTTGGTTAACTAACTAAGCATCAATTCTGCATTGTTAAGCACATATCTCCTCCATGGCGTCTCTATTGGATAATTGCCTAACTTCATTCTCTAGTTTCTCCCTAGTATTGGCTGTCTTCTTACAAGATGCACCCAATCACAGAGCAATAGATCAATTAGCTAGCAACAGTTCTATCTTAATCAAGCACATCAGAATTAACACAACATGAATATGAATTTTTTACTTAACATAATCTCGGGGTTTCAACAACACCCGGTTAAGAACTTAGAACATAATTTTAAGTAATTAAAAACACAAATTAAACTAATTGACACATCGGCTAATCCAGGCATGAGCAAAATCATCTTCTACCTCTCTTATTTATACATGCAAAAGTAAATCCAAAATACCAAACCCTAATTTCTATTTTAATTCGAAAAATCAACAAACCCATACCCCCGACTCGCTTCTCCCTTCTCGTCCAATCGTCCAATCCATGCGTGGTTGTTGTGATCAACTCCATGCGTGGTTGTTGTGGAAACCCTAGCTTCTAGTTATCTTTGAATTAGCTTCTAGGGTTGGTAGAGGCTAAGAAAGAGATAACTCGAAGCAAGTCATTAGAGAGGGGTAGTAAACATTTCATGGAATCAATTAATAAATATTCTTGATGGAGTTGTTGTCAAGCAAAATGCCGGCAAGGTGATGATGAAGGTGGCTTTGGTTGCGTGGTGGAAGAGTAGAGAGAGCTCTGCCGGAGTTGTTCGGCAAGGGGTGAAGGGAGAGAGAAGAAGTTGCGTGGGTAAGGGAGGAGAAGAAGTTGCAGAGAGGTATGGGGGAGAAGAAAGAGAAGAAGAAAAGAAAATGGGTAAAGCTCGATAGGGTATGGGGGCTTCGGTGTTGAGCAGGTGCATCAGGGGAATGATGAGACTGGCCTAGCGAGCGTAGGATGAAGCTGGTGCGATCTGAACGGCTCAGGGAGGTAAGCGGTTTTGGCTTGATCTAGTGTTGCACGGGAGCAGCGATCTATGATGCACGTGGAGGCAGCGACCATTGGATGTGGAAGATAGAGATCTCAACGGCTTGGAGTGTACGGGCCCGGATCCGGGTCGCGGGTCGGGTCTAGCTCAAGCCCATGTCTTGTAGATGAGTTGCTACTTGTTGGGTTGCAACTGTTGCGCGCGCGGGCTTCGGCTTTCTGCTCCTTGGGCACTTGACTCCAATTCTTCGCTCTTTTGGCTCCTCAGATTCTCCAAGCTTTATTTATTGCCTAAAAACACAAAATTAATTAATACAAATATTTATTCTTGAAAACAAAGAAAACACAGAATCTGGGATAATATCTGATTTCTAAGCGCAAAAGATGAGTAAAATGCCAATAAAAAGGTGTATAAATATGCACTATTTGGCACTCATCAATCTAAGCCGTCTAATCAGGCCAGTGAAGTTGGACGGTCATGATCGTTTTGAGACTATTTTAAGCAGTCTTGCTCGTTCGAGCTTCTTCCAAAAGCAGCGCGGTCACCCTACTTTAGGGCTGGCGTTTTGGCACGCTGGGAAGTGAAGTGTAATGTTCGACCGGCTAGGGCATAAATAGGCCCGTTGGTGATCATTAAGGTGATAGCCTGCTCCTGCTAGGTTTTGTCTAGGCTGGTTAAATCATGCGGTCAACCTGCGTGGCCGTGATTGTTTCTGAGACTGATATGGACAATCTAGATTTTCCTTAGGAAATTAAATATGCTCAATCGGGCTAATGTAACACACCGAGAGATGTAGCCTGTACGGGTATTTTGTGCATGCCTCACCATTGACACTTGGAGATTCGTCTTACTCTAAAAAGAGCAACACTCAGTCGTCATGCCGCACCAATAATGAGAGTTCTGCGGGAACAACACAGGAAATACTAGGAAAATCATGCATTATAAATAATGCTAAAAATTCACAGAATATTTGGGATTGTTGCTACATGCTCCATTCTAGGTGAATTTTGTGTATTTAATTCACATAATATTTGAGATTATTGCCACATGCTCCATTCTAGGTGAATTAATAAAGCGAAGGAGTATTCATCACTTATCAAATAGTCTTATCCTCTGCAGGATGTCAGCGTATTAAATTTGGCTTTTACAATTTTAGCCTTGAACAAAAATCCACCATCAACAGCAGGGTGACATCACATAAAAATACTGGTTTTACAATTTTAGCCCTGAACTAAAATCCACCATCAACACCCGGTAAAAATAGTTGGCCCAATTATGAGCAATTGTCCCATTGCTCCTCAATCAAAATGCCTAAACCATTCAACTTGACTTTTCTAACTCAGAATCTACCTAAAAAATATAATAATAAATAAAAAGAAAAAAACTTAACACACACAATAACATGCATATTTATATTTCAAGAAGGAAACCTTTTTTTGTCTTTTAAAAAAATAATGCATATTAACATATACATAATAAATGTATATAGATCGCGGAAAAATCAACAAATACATATTAAAGAACAGGAGCCACTAAGCACCACTATGACTGATTGTCATCCCAACTAGGTTGGCACCATAACCAGTCACCTATCATCTGCAAGGCATCACTCACACAAAGCATCAATGCACCGGAGTGTTCTGCGACGTCGATAAGATAGAGCATGATATCTTTCTTGCTCCTTACATCCTTCTACTATGGTATACCGAGCATTCTGCCCGATTCCAACTCTCACCCAGTTGCTTCAAACAAACCAGTTCCCTTAGGTACCAATTCACAACTACTCCATGATCGCTACTTAGTGCATGAAATAGTTCCCTTCAACGGTTTCTCACGTATGCTTCAGATTTGATTACTCCAGGATGAGCACTGGAAAGGCATCCAACGATCATTTGCAAAAGGTTGATTCAAGAAGGAAAACACCATAAGAACATGGAGAAAACTCGATTGTAATTCAGTTTCATGGTAATTTATGCAGTTCAATATATTAGTGACAAAAAAAGAAAAAAAAAAACCTAAAGTGTAACTATATCTTTAGGTCGGTAACCGTGAGTCTCACAACAATTAGTTATGGAAGAACAATAGTTGTAAGATATATTAATACACAATATAAATTCTTTAAAATATATTTTCTTTTTCTAATAGTTTATATAATAATAAAAATTTCGTGTACCGTCTCCGGTTATTTAGTGTTAAAATAATAATTTCTACAATATAACATTTTAACACATTTTGTCGTTAAGTATTTATAGGTTTCAAATATTATATAAATTAATTTTACTACTATAAAAATAGAAAATAATATAGATGCTTCAAAAAAAAAAAATTATTCATTTATATCTTCTAAAATTGATAAGTCGGTGGTCCTGAGTTTTATTATATCATAGATCATTATAATTAATTACTGTTATTAGTCTCAATGACTTCTTAAGTTGGAAAAAACTATGGAATCAATTCGAACCAGCCTCAAAGTATGCATGATTGAGATGCATGAGAGACTTACCATTTTGGCTGAAACCTGAATCGATCGACCAATGTGCATCTTAAATAATGAGTTACACGATAAGTTTTAGCTATTAGTGTGGGTGTCTTAGATTCTATATCTTATTCGCTTGTTATATTTTGTTGGTTAAACTTTAGCCATAAGTTTAAGTTAAAGTCAGTGTTATAACTGAGCTGTTATATAATTAATTTCATATACGATCTTGGATATCATTATTCACATAAAAATCTAAGGGAAGTTCCTATGGAACTGAAGTAATTGCAATATATATTCATCCAGGTAGATGGGAAAAGTGTATTTTCTACTATGGTAAATATAATAAGTGGTGTACAAGTAAGCAAGTACTTGAAGAAAATCAATTGCATGTTGCATAAAATCCGTACGGTTTAAGTAAGTATGCTAGCGAGCATAATAAATCCACCAACAACTACATTTCTACAGTAAAAAAGATGGCTACTGTTAGAGCACTGCTCGGTCGAACTTGCAAGCATTGCTATCTCAAACTTGTTTGTCAAGTTTAGTTGCCAAAACTATAAGCCTTGATTTCTAGTCTACTTATAGCTAAGTCTCGGATTAGGATAGAATGTGTAGTTGAACTTTAGACTTCACGACGTTCATCGATTGAAGATGAAGAACTACTAAGGGGAGCTTGTGGAACTTCATCAACAAAAAGTATGTGGAGACTTGAACTCATCTATCACTCAAAAGTCTATCTACACTATCTCCTATTTGAGACAAAAGTCTTATAGCTATATAGACTTTGATTATACACATTTGATATTTCGAGTTGAGTTTATCTCGCTTATCTATTTCTTGAAATATGTGTTGGTAAGCTTTCGCTTTAACCAAGTTCATCTTTTATTCTTGATGAAAGTCAAAAGATGATCATGTGAAAATCACCTGGTAACATCTTACATGATTTGTGTGAGACAATCATTTGGTGTAGACTCGGGATGTTTCGTATTGATCATTTGATCACTTGAAAATTGCTTTGAAGCTAATAGTTTGTGTGAGACATCTATTGTCGTCTTCTAATAATGTTTCAATGATTGAAATGGGAATTTAGAACAATTAACCTATGATTTGATATAAGCACAGTATGTGTACTTGCATATGTGTAAGTCCAAGTCCAGGAACCTTGTATGCATGCCCGTATGCGTACTGGCGAAGTCAGTTGAAGTCCGTGAACCTTAGTGTGCATACTCGTATGCGTACTGGCGTAATAGTTCAATTCCGGGAATTCAACTGAGTTTGGATGTGTATAATAGTATGCGTACGAATTTGCATACTGGCGAACACAGTCCATGTCCGGCTACTTAAGTATGCGCACCCGTTTGCATACTTGAGTGGGTTATTTTCTAAAATAAGTTTGTTCATGAACTAATACATTTATATATAATAAGGAATGCAATCTTTTGCAAACCGTGGCTATAATGTTCATGAATTGATTCGAGTGAATCAAAAACGATTTTGCTTCAATTGTGTCTTGTATACTTCTATGAGAATATAAACAATTGAACAACTCTATAACTAGTTTCATTTGAGTCATTTGAACTAGTTGTGATAAAGATGAATAAGGCTATATAATTGAAATATCACAGGTTGTGCGTAGTTCAATCAATTAGATAATCCAACCTTTGGTTGTTGATATAAATTGATTGACACTTGAACATTGGTCTTTGGTACCGTTCAAGTTGTTTCACATAATAATCAGGCTCGCGGATTTCTATCTGTTTGATTTGTTGATTACAATGTGAAACATAGATACAACTCTTGGATATATTTCCATTGATTGAGTCTGACTGTCTAGTTGATTCTCTTGTAATTATATTGGAGTTTGTCCACCATATTTCCTAAACGAAATATTGGATAAGGTTGTTAGACCCCCGCTATTTCAATTGGTATCCGAGCAGGCAAACACATTTAAGACCTCATAAGTCTGTGTTTGTAGCGATCTGACTCTATGGACAGAAGTGCTATCTCCATAAACGTACCACCAGTCTTCGATGGCTCCAATTACTTATGGTGGAAAATTTCTATGTGTGCCTTTCTTCAAGCGTGTGATTTTCAATCATGGGTTCATGTAGTTAATGGATAGGATCCTCTGGTTATTACAGAAGGCGATATAACTGTTCCAAAGGATATTGGTGATTATGATGCGGTCGAGATTCTTGCTTCAAAGCAAAATTCTGACGGATTAAATGTCATTACCCCAGATCTTCAATACCATCTGACTATGTGCACTAAGTGTAAAGAAGCTTGGGATATCTTAAAACGGTATTCGAAGGAATCTCCTATGAGAAAGAAGCTAGGCTTCAAAACCTAAATTCTGATTGGGAAAACCTTCGTATGGCTGATGAAAATTCATTTGATGAGTTCAATCACAAAGTGTCTGAAATTGTTAATGCATCTTTTGCATTGGGTAAGACTATTCCTGAAAAGGACATTGTGATGAAAATTCTCATATCGCTACCAGCCAAATACGATTTTAAGAAGCATTCCATCGTTGAAGGAAATAACCTTAATAGTTTATCCAGAAACACTCTGGTTGGGAAGTGAAAGATCTTTGATCATGAGCATAGATCCAAATCTAGAAAGGATATTGCTTTCAAAGCACAAAAGAACACACAATTACTTGATAAAAGTAAATGTGTTGGAAACTCTGTGGATGATCCCATTGGGACTTATTCGTCAGATGAAGATCTTGATAATTCAGTCTCTCTGATCACAAGACATTTTAGAGATCTTCTTTTGAAGAGAATTAAACGGTTCGTCAGACATAAGCTTAAATCATCAGTTAAACCTCATGACCGTAGGGATACAGTCGATACTGATGATGAGGATATGCCTCAGTGCTTCAAGTGTAAAGGTTTTGGTCATTTCGCAAATGATTGTCCAAATCGCAGAAAATACACTGAGAACAAAGGTCTTGATGCAACTCTTGATGAAATTTCTGATCACTATGATTCAAATGAAGATGAAAAATCAAGTGTTGCACTCCTTGCCGAAAATATTGATTTTGATAATTGTAGCAATACTTACATCAATCTTGATATTTTTCCTGGAGAAACTTCTTCAACCACTCTGGAGGATAAAATGGATCTTTCTATGTCTACTGTAAATCCTATTTCTAATTTTTCAGGTACTACAATGTGTCCAGTAGCTTGCTCTGCAATGGTGTCTGAATCATCCTCCACTTTGACATGTTCTTATTATACTATTAATGGTCATGGACTCTCTAGCTGTTTCAAGTACAAGCATAAAATAAGATATGTCGACAAACTTCAACGGAAAGCAAATCTATTAGCAAACAAGCTAAAACTTTTTCAAAAGTCATCTGAGATATGTAAACTCAACTCTTCTGCAAAGAAGTTAATTTCTAAAGAAAAAAAATAGACCTCTGCAGAAAAGAACATGGTCTAAACATTCCGTGAAAGAGGATTCCAGTAATTCTTTTCAAAAGGGTCATGGTGGACAGATTATTGTTCACCCCAGCACAGCTTAATTGTGTTTGTTGTGCATCTTGTCTCAAGTGCCTGATTCCGAAGAGACAAGAGTTAAGCACTTTTCAGGTCTTAGAATTTTTATTTTCTTTTGAGTGTTTGTTTTTATTTGAAATTCGGTTGATCTTTTTCCTAGTTTTTCATTAAAAGAAGAGGTTAAAATCGACAATTCTGCCTTCTTTAGGGTTGTGAGTTGTGCGTACGTGAATCTTCTTCTTATATAAAGGTTCCCTAACCCTACATTCCTTTTTCCTTCCCTGAAAACTCTTTTTATCTCAAGGTTGCTTGTAGAGCTTTCTTTGTGATTTTCTCTCACAAGTCCATATATGTACGGAGTCTCCAAGCATTATGACTTCTGATAGAAAAGATGTTAATATGATTGTTAAGCCATCAATCATGAAGGAAAAAAGATATTTCTCCTCTACCCTCAACTTTGAAAAGAAAAAGGAGGAATGTGAGAAAACCAAAGGTTGTACCTTCAAATCTTCCGAATTTTTCTGGTGTTCTTGAAGAGTTGAAGGAAACAAGAAAAGAGATGCAACAAATAAAGGCTATTGTGTTAAAGACTCTTGAAATTCAGAAGGCCCTGGTTCGGCATCAGTCAAGAAGGTTTGTTGGAATTGACTCATTTATTTATGAACCTTATGTTCCAATGGTTGTTGACGACAAGGAGTTCGGGGACGATACAAAATTTTTCAAAGGTCTTAATGTCTAGGAAACTTCTTATGAGAATTTATTGTTGTGTTTTAAGAAGGATAACTAGGGTTTGGAATAACAACTATTGTGAGTACACATAGCTATTGCCAACGTTTTTCATCTTGCAATGTTTTTAGATTTATTTATTTAAATTCTAAAGTTTATTTGGAAGATGATTTTGCAGTATTAATCTTTATTGGTTTTATATATTGCAAAAAATTTATGGGATATATGTGTTTACATCTGTGAACTATGATTGTCCCATATATGTCAAAAGTTAAGTCTATTATATGTCTTTATGCAAATATTGATGGAAAATAGAATGTACTTTTGATCACAAATATTAAGTCTATGATATCATTATGCAAATATTGATGAAAAATAGAATGAATCTTTGAATATTCCGCAGTATTGATATTTCCCTGATCCACTTTATGTGAAAGTACTGTATGGCTCCGTAAGTTTTCTTATGTTGAGCATTTCCGATTAAATTAATCATGGGTTCACTTGTGGTTAATTTTTTTTTTATAGGCTAAAGCCGGACCTAGGCCCCTACCCAAATCCAGCCAGTTGGACTAGCCCCACTGCTAGACCCAACCCCGCCAAACCACTCTATACATACAACTAATTTAAATACAAACCTCTACTACGGTGGGGATCGAACCCCTGACTTCCTCCTTACTGGAGTTGATGGGATACCACTGAGCTATGCTCTTGGACCCAACTTGTGGTTAATTTAATTGAGTTTTCTGGATACAAATTCATGTCTCATGTAATTTGTTAATGTCCAAAAAAATCCTTCTTTTCTCGTGAAAGTAAGGTCGCTCTTGTTGTTCCTTTGGGAATGAAATTTTATGGGGGAGAGTTATTAATTGAACTTGTGCTTAATTTCCAAATCTTTGTGGGAGTGTGGCTGTGGAATATTGTAGGAGTTATCTCGTATCTTTATAAACTCCTTGATGAATACACTAAGTTTCGACTATGTGAAATCATCGAAATAAATTTGATATGTTCTCTTTTAGTCATGAAGTATGTGTAAAAAGCAAAATAAAAATAAACAAAGCAATTAAAATCGAAAGTTGAAAACAATAAGAGAGACAAGATCAAGGAATCCTTCTTCGTTACGAAATAATGATTAAAGTTATGTTCTTTTCTACTTGTTATTAGTCACAGATTATCACCAACCGTAGGATAGCAGGTCCGCTTAGCTAGCCCCAGAATCCCTAATTTCACTGAGTAACAGGTCCGCTTAGTTATCAGATTCTATTCAAAAGAACCACCTTGAGGTCCGCTTACAAGATGTAATTCCCAGAATGCATTAAGATTTATGAATTTAGGTTTAGTACTAGTAGTTAAACTCGGTTCGCTTGGTCCACTTTCTAGCGTTGTTTCTACACACAATTGCTCCACGGAATCCCTCCGCAAGGTCTCGTGTTTTCTACTTGTGTAAAGTGTCGAGAACGATTACGTATTCCCTAACTTATACTAGATATAGATCAATTAACAAATCAATTTAGCGTGCACTCCAAACAATCTATCAATCAATCATGAATGTCTTTAAGATCACTCCTATTAGTAAAAACAATCGATAATCATGTGAAAAATCTCAAGGTAGAATTGAAAACAAAAACTCAAATCATGTTAAGAACTAGGAATTCATCCTCAATCAATAAGAAATTAGCTACTCATGTTTTTGAAATTCACACAAATAATAATAATTAAAAGAAGAATTTTCAAATCCACACAAGTAATTAAAAAGAAAAATCTTAGAAAAGCAAGCAAAAACACAAGTGTTGTGTGTGTAGAGAGGTGTGTAGAAGTTGTAGAAAACTTCTCTATTTATAGGCTTCAATATTCTCCAAATCTTCTAAGGATTAGAATCCTTTTCCTTTTGCAATTCAATTTCCAAATCCAAGCTTTTCTCAACTCTTCCACCTTCTCTTTCCAAATTTGAGTCCAATTCTCCATCCGATTCCTAGCCCAAGTCTTCACACCCATGAGAGAAGTCCATAGAAAATTCTGGAAATTTTGGCTCGAGGGCGGGATTGTGGCCGGAATCCGCCGGAAACGTCACCGCCTGCCACCTGGAAATTTCTCCGTCAAGAGAATATTCGACGGAATATTCGTCACGGTCCTCCGTTAAGACTAACGGTCAAACAGGTCAACCGTTAGTCAACTGTTAGTCAAAGGTCAAGGAGAAGGAGTGAGTTAGACTCGAGTTAGCTTCTCGACTCGGCTAATGGGGCTTACTCGGGTGAGTCGAGCCGAGTGTTGCTTACTCAGTGACTTAATCTAATTCAGCTAACCGGAATCGGTCACTGAACTCGGTTGGGATCGGTCATCGAGATCGTCCGGATCGGTCCGAGTCGACTCGCCAGAAGGATGATTTGGCCGAGTTTCGTTTATTTCAGAGCTTTCCCGGCCAATTTCGAGGCCTCTACTTCATCGAGTTCGTGACATTCCTAAGCATTCATCTAGTTTCACCATTTCAAGCTTCGGCTCATACCCAATTGAGAACTTCACCCATTCTATTCCCCGAATCAATTGCACCATCTCCTTCATTCCCTCAGTAACAAGCAAAGAAAGATCACCTATAGGAACCCATTAACGGGATCATCCAAACCCATTCTTTCCCCGTCTAATTCCTTTCTCCTGCTCCACAAACAATTCCTCCCCTCGCCATACGCGACCGATCACAGAACTCACTCACAGATCGAGCAACTCCTTCTGCTCTTCTCTATCGAACAATAGCAGAACCATTCTCAGCTTATCACAGATTCAATCCTCTTCTCGATCTGCTCTAACTCAAAAACAATCTTCAAATCAACATCGAATATCAACCCCAAATCCAAATCTAGTTCATACCCATCTCACAGCACCACCATCCCATCTTCACAGATCGAACCGAATCCATTTTCCCCGTCTTCTTTCCTGGAATCATCGATTTTCAGCTCAATCTCCACCACCAACACATATCCATTAATTCATCTGATTCATCTTCATCTCTGTTCTCTCGGCTCTCGATCTCTGCCATGGAAGCAGCAGCTCGTTCTTCTTCATTCTGCCATTAAATCTTCTCCTGAGTCCCTGAATTTGACGGAAATCCTTCACGAGCTTCCTCTCGATTTCACTCAGAAGCAGCTCTATTCGTTTTTCGCATCTCGATCGTGCTCGACATCACTGGCATTAATAACAATCACTTCCATTGGCGTAAAGATCATCATCAAAACTTCTCAAGCAACACCACTGTGATAATCTCTCGTTCAATCACTGATTTCATTAGCAAATCATGGTCGCTTTCCTTTACAATTTTCTCGTGTATGAATGAATGAGAGGAAACATCATTTAGGGTTGTGTAATAATCTGTGGATTAAAACGCCCCTGGGATAAGACCACCCCGGTTTGGGTGCCCATAATAGGATGTCACTTCGATAAGGGCTAGCCGGTTGCGACCTCTTAACCACGCCTAGTCTGTCTTTAATAATCCTCTAAAATAGAGATGCCCCTTAACGTTAACTGAGCTCCATATATCAATCGTCTGTAAAATGACCTTTTTGCCCTTTTGGCTCAAATTGGGTGATTTCTTCTTCTTCTCCTCCGTGCGACTCCAAAGTAGCTATAAAACTCAAAACAAGCGTAAAATACATAATTTACACGAAAAATAGCAAAGAAAGCATAAACTACTAGATAGTAAATTAGGTGTATTCTACACCTATCAAATTCCCCCACACTTAGACTTTGCTAGTCCTCGAGCAAATCAAACTAAAAACTCACAACTTCAAAGCGTTCAAGCGTCCAAAGCATCCAAAAAGCTATGAGGACATAGAGTTTCTGCATGCTAGTAATAAGAAGTTAGAAATACTAAAGAACATATTCTCATTCTTAAATGTTGAGTGAGAAATAACCACACCATAATGAGAGAATGCGTGTTTGAGAAACGATCAATAAGCATTTCGCCTCGACACGCCTCACCAAAAGGATTTTATGATAATTGCACTCAAAAGACAGCTTTTTTTATGGTTCTCACATGTGTGCGGGTAGGAATGAAGAGAGAATTCTGCGACACGTTGAATGGTGGGAAGGACAACTTCCGAAATATTTTTAAAAACCCACATCTTTTAATATTTTGAAAAACCATTTTTTCTGACGATGTCTACGAAAGGAAATCAACCATTATTATCGAGGATGAGATTACTTACTTACCTTCACATCCGATCGCCAATTATGATAACACCACTCTCACGCATCCAATAGAAACGTCTTCCGTTCCTCGTCTTTAACTTCTTGGTCTTCGTCTTCGGTTCCAACTATGGATGATAAACCCTTGAGTTTCATAAATTCTTAACATTTTATAACTCTTTACCTTGAAATCCTTGTCGCTTGAAACTTCCTTATAAATTTTCCTTCCCCACGGCTCATAAGAACAAATATTTCTCTTGTTTTTCTCTCTTTTTTTTTTTCATCTTCTTTTCTTTTCTTTTCTTTTTTTTTTTTTTTTTTTTTTTTTTAAAAAAGAGAAATTAAATACAAAAATAAACCATGGCCGTGGGAGAAGTATTTTACCGCTTGATTCTTCACAACTTGTATTGTCTTGAAATCATAAACTTCAAAAATTCTCACTTTTTAATTTTCTTCGCTTTCATGAATAAGTCTTCATACTTGGATATAAAATTACCTCATTGTATTGTAAGTCTTCAACATATATGTAAAATCCGCTCGTTGTATGTTGCTTTTACTTGTATATGAAATTTGCTCTTTTTCCTCATTCTGTTGCTTGTAAACCTTAAACTTTTCCAACTTTCCTTGTAGATTTTTATGTCGCTCCTTGTTGATGATGAGAGTGTTTCTATGGATCCGTTGTTGTCGAGAGAGAGAATGGTGCTAACTGCAAATCGAACTACAAGAAGGAAGCTTTCACCCATGGACGTCACCCTCATGATTGACAAAATTAGCACTCAAGAGATCAAAGAGTAGTGCTTCTATTGGTGGGAGGTTGGGTAGCTCACCATTCTACCCGGAATTTACTTACGGTGACACACACTCAAAAGAAGCTCTTTAGTAGATGGAAGATTTCTGGTTGGTGCCTCTCATGATATGAATACGGGTAGTCTCCACTAATGATTGATCAAAGAACTCTAATAACGCACTTCTCCCTGCACCAAATTCGCATCACCGGCATGATTAAATCCATTATTTAACACTCAAACAAACAAGAAATCCGAATGTAGTTCTCTAACATTTCCAAGTTCAATTATGTCGGTCAAAATCTCTATGTAAACATACCTAGAAGTATGCTAGTGACTCTAAAATCTTTAAAAGTTGGAATTTTTAAGTAAAACTTTTTTTTTTTTTTTATTTTTTAATTTTTTTGTAATTTTTGGTTTAAAAACATGCTTAACCACTCCCCCACACTTAAACCTTACATTGTCCTCAATGTAATTGAATCCTCCTAGTAAGGTCAAGGTGGGAAATTTTAACATGATAAGAAACAAGAAAAAGAAATAACAAAAAACAAAAAGATAAGAAATACAAAACCGATGGGTTGCCTCCCATTAAGCGCTTGTTTTAAAGTCGACGGCCCGACTTAGCTCTTACGGCACATTACTCCTCCAGAGGGAGTGCATCTTGAAGTCCAATTACATCCACATGCTCCGTTGGGAAGTTTTCATAATATGGCTTTAACCTATGGCCGTTGACTTTCAATTGTTGTCCTGTTTTTTCGCTAACAATATCAACTCGCACCATGAGCATAAACATTAGTAACAACAAATGGTCCCACCCAACGGGACTTAAGCTTTCCCGGAAATAAACGTAAACGAGTATTAAATAAAGGACTTTTTGCCCCACAACAAAACTTTTCCGCGAAATCATCTTGTCATGAAAAAGCTTAGTCTTTTCCTTGTAAATCCGAGCACTCTCGTAAGCATCATTACGTATCTCCTCTAACTCATGTAATTGTAACTTCCTTTGTTTCCGCTTCATCATACTCCATGTTGAATTTCTTTATCGCCCAATAAGCCTTATGTTCAAGTTCAACCGAAGATGACAAGCCTTACCATAAACCAACCTATATGGAGACATACCAATTGGTGTCTTATACGCCGTTCTATACGCCCAAAGTGCATCATTGAGCTTAAAGCTCCAATCTTTCCTCGTGGTATTCACCGTTTTCTCAAGAATGGACTTTATCTCACGATTCGAAATTTCCGCTTGTCCACTAGTTTGTGGATGATAAGGCGTACCAATTTTGTGTGTTATGTTGTACTTCTTGAGGAGAGCGTGGAAAGCCTTCTTGAAATGTGAGCCTCCATCGCTTATCACCACTCTTGGTGTTCCATGCCTATTGAAAATATTTTCCCTTACAAAATCACAAACAACTTGAGAGTCATTAGTCTTGGTGGCTCTAGCTTCCACCCATTTCAAACATAATCAACGGCAAGAAGTATATAAAAATTCCCATTCGAATTGACAAAGGGCCCATAAAATCAATACCCCACACATCAAAAATCTCAACGGCGAGAATTGGTGTGAGTGGCATTTGATTTCGAGCACCTAGATTGCCCGTTCGTTGACATCTATCACACGATTTACAAAAAACATATGAATCTTCAAACAAGGTGGGCCAATCAAATCCACACCCCCAGAACTTTGAGAGCGGCACGTTTCGAACCAAAGTGGCCACCACATGCAAAAGTGTGGCAAAAGAGAGAATGGATTGAAATTCGGAATTAGGCACGCACCTTCGCATTATTTGATCAACGCCATATTTCCATAAGTATGGTTCATCCCACACATATTGCTTAGCTACCTTCTTAAGTTTCATCTTTTGGAAATTAGACATTGTACTAGGTACTTTCCTTGTCACCAAGTAATTCACTATATCCGCATACCAAGGTGTTGATTCTTCCATGGAGAAAAGTTGTTCGTCCGGAAAACGGTCATGTAATGGAAGTTCCTCTTGAGACATCACAAGTCTACTAAGATGATCCGCAACGGTATTCTCCACACCCCTCTTATCACGAATTTCTATGTCGAACTCTTGTAACAATAAGATCCACCGAATTAATCTTGGCTTAGCTTCTTTCTTCTTTATTAAGTGTCTTAGTGCGGCATGATCGGAATACACAATAACCTTTGTACCCACCAAGTATGATCGAAATTTTTCCAACGCAAAAACTATAGCCAATAACTCCTTTTCCGTGGTAGAATAATTGATTTGTGCATCATTAAGGGTCCTAGATGCATAATAGATAACATGGGACAACTTGTCCACCCTTTGACCCAAAACGGCTCCAACCGCATAATCACTAGCATCACACATTAATTCAAATGGAAGATTCCAATCCGGTGATTTGATAATTGGCGCACTTGTCAACATATCCTTTAATTTGTCAAAAGCATCCTCGCATTCCTTGTTGAAGTCGAAAGGTACCTCCTTTTGTAATAACTTGCACATCGGCATGGAGATTTTGGAGAAATCCTTGATAAACCGCCTATAGAAACCTCGCATGACCAAGAAAAGAACGGATCTCCTCACCAAGTGGGATATTGTAAGTTCCTTATTAAATCTATCTTTGACTTGTCTACTTCGAGCCCTCGAGAGGACACAATGTGACCAAGTACTATGCCGTGGTTTACCATAAAGTGACATTTCTCCCAATTAAGGACAAGGTTTGTGTCTATGCATCGTTTAAGAATTAGTTCAAGGTTATTTAAACAACCATCAAAAGAATTGCCATAAACACTAAAGTCATCCATAAATACCTCGATGATGCGCTCCACATAATCCGAGAATATACTCACCATGCATCTTTGAAAAGTAGCCAGCGCATTGCAAAGGCCGAACGGCATCCGTCTATATGCAAACGTTCCAAACGGACAAGTGAAAGTGGTCTTCTCTTGGTCCTCGGTGCAATAACAATTTGGTTGTATCCCGAATAACCATCCAAGAAGCAATAATAAGAATGCCCCGCTAACCGCTCCAACATTTGATCAATGAAAGGTAAAGGAAAGTGATCCTTGCGGGTTGCGGAATTAAGCTCTATAGTCAATACACACTCTCCAACCGGTCTGAACTCTTGTAGGAACAAGTTCATCGTCTTGATCACGAACAACCGTGACACCGGACTTCTTTGGTACCACTTGCACCGGACTAACCCACTTGCTATCGGAAATTGGGTAGATTACCCCCACACTTAGCAATTTGAGTATCTCTTTTTTCACAACCTCCATCATGGGAGGATTAAGACGACGTTGAGCATCACGTACAGAAGCTTCACGTTCTCTTCCTTTAGAATCCTATGCATGCACATGGATGGACTAATGCCTTTGATGTCCGCAATTGTCCACCCAATAGCCGTTTTGTGCTCTTTTCAAGACTCTAAGCAAACGGTCTTCTTGTACCGGTGTGAGGTTCTTAGAAATAATCACCTAAGCTCATCTCCATCCCCCAAGAAAGCATATTTCAAATGGTCCTGAAGCTGCTTCAATTCTAGTTTGGGCGCCTTCACAATAGATGGTACAAGTACTTCATCATTCACGGGTAAAGAAATATATGAAACATCACCCTTTTTAGCTTCTTGCAATGTCGCCAAAGCACCACATATCTCCACCAATTCCTCGAGATTTCAACATCCAAGTTAGACAAGCCATGGACGTCCAATTCAATGCTCTTTTTGCAACACCACATCAAGTTCATCCTCTTGGTTCAATTCCACCATTTGTTGCGCTAACGAATCAACCACATCAATGGAGTAAACGGAATGCACATCACTTGGTAGCGCATGGCTTCAAATATGTTAAAGTGTATTATCTCCTTGTCGAATTCCATAGTGAGTGTACCCATATCAACATCAATCTTCGTCTTTGCGGTCTTCATGAATGGCCTCCCAAGAAGTAAAGAAGTAGATGAACGGTTCTCATTATTGTCCATATCCACCACAAAGAAGTCCACCGGAAAAATAAGCTCATTTACTTGCACTAGTGATACGTGTCGTAGGTGCAATCAAATTAATTCAATATTTCCACTCAATTAAAAATAATATAATGGAAGTCAAGTTCGTTCCCACGAGGAGCAAGAGATCTTAGTTGTAAAAGTTGTCACGAAAGGGGGGTGTAAAAAGCAAAATAAAAATAAACAAAGCAATTAAAATCGAAAGTTGAAAGATGAAAGCAATAAGAGAGAGAAGATCAAGGAATCCTTCTTCGTTACGAAACAATGAATCAAGTTATGTTCTATTCTACTTGTTATTAGTCACAAATTATCACCAACCGTAGGTAAAGCAGCTAGCTCAGTGCTAAACCCCTAAATCCCTTGTATCACCGGACACGTAAGTTCTCGACTACCGGATTCTAATCACCAAGCCACCTAGAATTAGCTCAACCTAGATGTAACTTGGCTCATGCATTAAGTTTTATGAATTTCTTAGGTTGATATTAGTAGTTAGACTCTTAGCTCAAGGTCCACTTGCTAACGTTGTTTCTACACACAATTGCTCCACGGAATCCCTCCGCAAGGTCTCGTGTTTGCTACTTATGTAAAGAGTCAAAGAACGATTACTTATCCCCTAACTTTCACTAGCTTTAGATTAAATCGACAAATCAATTTAGCGTGCACTCCAAACAATCTATCAATCAATCATGAATGTCTTTAAGATCACTCCTATTAGTAAAAACAAACGATAATTATGTGAAAAACTTCAAGATAGAATTTGAAAACAAAAACTTAAATCATATGTTAAGAACTAGGAATTCATCCTCAATCAATAAGAAATTTAGCTACTCATGTTTTTGAAATTCACACAAATAATAATAATTAAAAGAAGAAGTTTCAAATCCACACAAGTAATTAAAAAGAAAAATCTTAGAAAAGCAAGCAAAAACACAAGTGATGTGTGTGTAGAGAGGTGTGTAGAAGTTGTAGAAAACTTCTCTATTTATAGGCTTCAATATTCTCCATATCTTCTAAGGATTAGAATCCTTTTCCTTTGCAATTCAATTTCCAAATCAAGCTTTTCTCAACTCTTCCACCTTCTCTTTCCAAATTTGAGTCCAATTCTCCATCCAATTCCTAGCCCAAGTCTTCACACCCATGAGAGAGGTCCATAGAAAGTTCGAATTTTGCTCACGAAAACCGGGATTGTGGCTAGGAATTTGGCCGGGGAAACGTCACCGCCGCCACCCGAAAATTTCTCCGTCGAGAGAATATTGACGGAATATTCCGTTCGGTCCTCCGTTAGGACTAACGGTCAAAGTGGTCGACCGTCACCAACTGTTAGTCGGGTCAACGATCTAAGGACCGAGTCAACTCGGGAGTCGTAACCGAGTCGGTGATCCGGCTGGTCTGCAGACTGTGCCACTTGCCGAGCCATCTTGTGTTGCACTGTGATGGTGCATCACCGCTTGCTCCTACCATAATGGCTCTCTACCATTTCAAGCCAATTTCCTCCTTGTACCGCACTTCCAATCATCATAATCTCTCAACTCATTTGCACTACCATGTCACTTTGCAGGCCCAACTCACTAATTCAATCTGCAGTTTCATAACAACCCTCTGGCTCATTGTTGCTCACTTTGAACAACCCTTGAATCTCCTTAGGTGTCTCATTTGCAACTCCATTAACCACATCATGCACTGATCTTGTATAGTACCACCACATCTTGCAACTCGGTTGCACTTTCCATTCCCCGCTTCTCCCACTTCCCGCAAATCACAAGACCACCACGTAGCTTTAAAACCATAGCAGCACCACCACGAGACAACAACTCAAAGAAAACCCCCATTGACCATTCACTATCAAGCTTCCCATGGAATCCAACACAAAGACAACTCAACATCTCAACCATTGCAACTTGCCCGACTCTCGCATTTTCTCCCCGATTCCATTCCACCGCTGCCATTACTTGCCAAGATCACTAGTTTCACAACCTACCGGTCCATCCGAGTTGCACTTCACTGTGCCATATGCCATAGCAAAGCCAACTCCACATCTCACACATCACCGCAAAACCATATCTCGCCATCTTTTCTTGTGTATCTCACTACTCAAGCTTCATACCCAAAGCATCTCCATCTCAACCGACATCACCCCCGCAACAGCATCTCCCTTGCCTTCATCAACCTCTAAATCCATCTTTTACTTGACTGATTCACAACCAACCCATATTGCATCTGAATTCAACCTCCACTTATAATTCTACACTTCAGCACAACCTGTATCCTAACATACATCTACAGAGATTCACTCAGTTCCACCATCTTGGTTCACAAAACCCATTACTGTGTTCTTCATCTTCTCAGCCAGTTGCTCCCCTCTTCTTGAATCAGTACCCTGAATCGATTGCAACAAAGAGATCGATTATCATCTCTTTGAACCCAACACAAACCCCAATTTCGATCAACCCATTCTTCATCTTGAACCACAAACCCATCTCTCATTCATCTTCTTTAAACATTAACAACACAATTTCATCGATTAAATCCCCTCAATCTTCTAATCAATCTCGATCTGAAACTTCACCATTAACTCTTCTCTGATCACAGTCTTCAATCTTTGTCGAAACCCTAGCTCCTAATTGCGATAGCAAACTCTCGAATCGAGCTTAGGCTTCAACGAACAGCAGCTTCATCTTGCTTCTGAGTTCATCTCGATCTCTTCTTTCTTTTCTCTGAATTCCTCACTCAGGTGAAAAATGAGAGTAAGATATTCTCTCGATTTAGGGTAGGTTTGTGAAGTGGGTTAGGGATCCGGTGAGAGTTTGGATATAAGCCATGGATAGGACCGACCCAATTGGATGCTACCCAGCATAACCATCCTCTGGATAAGGGCTACCCAGTGTTAATAACACCCACTGTTGAGTGATGAGGGGTACCCTGAATGAGAGCCCCTTAACCACTACTGGGCTCCGGATAGTGTTCGCCCGTAAAATGACCTTTTTGCCCTTTTGACTTAAATTGGGTGATTTCTTCTTCTTTTCCTCCGTGTGACTCCATAGTAGCTATAAAACTCAAAACAAGCGTAAAATACATAATTTACAAGAAAAATAGCAAAGAAAGCATAAACTACTAGATAGTAAATAGGTGTATTCTACACCTATCAAATTCCCCACACTTAGACTTTGCTAGTCCTCGAGCAAATCAAACTAAAAACTCACAACTTCAAAGCGTTCAAGCGTCACAAGCATCCAAAGAGTTATGAGGACATAGAATTTCTGCATGCTAGTAATAAGAAGTTAGAAATACTAAAGAACATATTCTCATTCTTAAATGTTGAGTGAGAAATAACCACACCATAATGAGAGAACGCGTGTTTGAGAAACGATCAATAAGCATTTCGCCTCGACTTCGCCCCTCACCAAATAGGATTTTATGATAATTGCACTCAAAAGACAGCTTTTTTATGGTTCTCACATGTGTGCAGGTAGGAATGAAGAGAGAAATCCTGCGACACATTGAATGGTGGGAAGGACAACTTCCGAAATATTTTTAAAAACCCACATCTTTTAATATTTTGAAAAACCATTTTTCTGACGATCTCTACGAAAGGAAATCAACCATTTATATTGAGGATGAGATTACTTACCTACCTTCACATCCGATCGCCAATTATGATAACACCACTCTCACGGAATCCAATAGAAACGTCTTCCGCTCCTCGTCTTGATCTTCATGGTCTTCGTCCTTGGTTTCAACTATTGATGATAAACCCTTGAATTTCATAAATCCTTAACAATTTGTAACTCTTTTACCTTAAAAATCCTTGTCGCTTGAAACTTCCTTATATATTTTCCTTCCCCACGGCTTATTAACAAAACAAATATTTCTCTTGTTTTTCTCTTTTCTTTTTTTTTTTTCATTTTTTTTTTTTTTTTTTTTTTTTTTTGAAAACAAGAGAAATTAAATACAAAAATAAACCATGGCCGTGGAAGAAGTATTTTACCGCTTGATTCTTCACAACTTGTATCATCTTTGAAATCATAAACTTTCAAAAATTCTCACCTTTTAATTTTCTTCGCTTTCATGAATAAGTCTTCATACTTGAATATAAAATTACCTCATTGTATTGTAAGTCCTCAACATATATGTAAAAATCTGCACTTTGTATGTTGCTTTACTTGTATTTGAAATTTGCTCCTTTTTCTCGTTCCGTTGCTTGTAAACCTTAAACTTTTCCAACTTTCCTTGTAGATTTTGATGTCGCTCCTTGTTGATGATGAATGTGTTTCTATGGATCCGTTGTTGTCGAGAGAGAGAATGGTGCTAACTGCAAATCGAACTACAAGAAGGAAGCTTTCATCCATGGACGTCACCCTCATGATTGACAAAATTAGCACTCAAGAGATCAAAGAGTAGTGCTTTTAGTGGTGGGAGGTTGGGTAGCTCACCATTCTACCGGAATTAACTTACGGTGACACACTCAAAAGAAGCTCTTTAGTAGATGGAAAATTTCTGGTCGGTGCCTCTCATGATATGAATACGGGTAATCTCCACTAATGATTGATCAAAGAACTCTAATAACGCATTTCTCCCCTCGCACCAAATTCGCATCACCGGCATGATTAAATCCATTATTTAACACTCAAACAAACAAGAAATCCAATGTAGTTCTCTAACATTTCCAAGTTCAATTATGTTGGTCAAAATCTCTATGTAAACATACCTAGAAGTATGCTAGTGACTCTAAAATCTTTAAAAGTTGAAAGTTTTAAGTAAAACTTTTTTTTTTTTTTTTTCAAATTTTTTCATTTTTTTTGTAATTTTTGTTTAAAAAAAACATGCTTAACCACTCCCCCACACTTAAACCTTACATTGTCCTCAATGTAATTGAATCCTCCTAGTAAAGTCAAGGTGGGAGATTTTAACATGATAAGAAACAAGAAAATCAAAAAGCAAAAAGATAAGAAATACAAAACCTATGGGTTGCCTCCCATTAAGCGCTTGTTTTAAAGTCGACGGCCCGACTTAGCTCTTGCAAGATTCATTAGCCCGGATCAATTTCTTTCACGGGAAAATATGATTTCACATCACTAGGGTATCGCGTTGTCTCAAAGATATTGAAGTGGATGAGTGTACCATCAAACTCCATGGTCAAGGTGCCATTTTGGACATCAATCTTTGTTCCGGCGGTGCTCAAGAATGGTCTACCCAATAACAAAGGTGTAGACTTGGAAGAATTCTCATCATTCATGTCTAAGACATAGAAATCGGCCGGAAAACAAGCTTATTAACCTGCACCAAAACATTCTCAACAATCCCTTTCGGGTAAACATTAGATTGGTTAGCAAGTTCAAGAACTACCCCGGTCTCTTTAAGAGGACCAAGATTCAAAGAATCATAAATAGAGGAAGGCATAACATTAACCGACGCTCCCAAATCTAGCAAAGCTCGAGTAAACCTTGTTTTACCAATTGTGCAAGGTATATTGAAACTACCGGGGTCCTTTAATTTTGAGGGAGTTTCTTGAGAATAAACGCTTGAAGCATTCTCCCCACACTCATGACTTCATTCCCTTTCAACCTTTTCTTCTTCATGCACATCTCCTTTAAGAACTTTGCACAACGAGGAATTTGACGAAGAGCTTCTATGAGTGGAATATTGACTTGTACTTTCTTAAAGATTTCCCAAATATCCATGTATTCCAAGTCTCTCTTGATTTAGCAAATCAGCTAGGGAACGGAGGTGGAGTTGTGAAAGTAGGAACCGTCTCCTCGGGTTGATTGGTTGGCGATGTTTTCTCCTTTGGTGCGGTTTCAATTTCCTCTTTCTCATCATACACCTTATCTTGTTGATTTGGTTGCTCCACATGTGTCCCACTCCTCAAAGTAATCGTGCATTAACGCTCTCTCTTGGATTAACAATTGGTTGTGAAGGAAGTTTTGTGGACGCTTGCGCTTTCAATAAGTTTACATCGGTCGCTAATTGCCCCACTTGAATTCGTAAATCCTTGATTGCCGAATCGGTCTTTTGTTGATTTTGTTGAAACATTGACATAATACTTTGCATCATGACATTAAGCTTATCATCAATTGAAGATCCTTGTTCCTTTACTTGAGGTTGGAATTGTTGTTGAGAACCACCTTGTTGTTGAGGTTGGAATCGTGATTGTTGGAAACCACCTTGTTGCTCATATGGATTAGGAGCCGCCGCTTGCTTATTTGCATAGCTAAAGTTAGGATGATCCTTCCACCGGGATTGTAAGTATTCGAGTATGGATCGTACCTTGGCCTTTGATTCGGATATAAAGCATTCACTTGTTCGGTCTCATTATCCGGAATAATTACTGGCAATCCGTTGCATCATAATCTCCATGTTACTCATCCTTTGATCAAGATGTGATGATGAATCACTAACTTCATGCACTCGCCTAACCATTGGTTCATCCCTTGTGTAAAATTGTTGCGAGTTTGCCGCCATACTTTCAATTAATTCGGTAGCTTGGGCCACCGTCTTGTTCATTAGTGCACCACCACCCGCGGCGTCAAGAAGAGACCTATCACTTGAGTGGAGAGCTTCATAGAAGTATTGAAGTATCATAGCATCACTAAATTGATGGTGTGGACAGCTTCCCACCAACCTCTTGTAACGCTCCCAACATTCATACAATGATTCTCCCACTTGTTGTTTCAATCCACAAATCTCCTTGCGAATTTGAGTAGCTTTGGATGCGGGAAAATATCTCTCGAGGAAAAGTTTCTTCATCCTATTCCATGTTGTGATACTTCCGGAAGGTAAATAATATAACCATTCCTTAGCATTGCCCGCCAAAGAAAACGGGAAAGCTTTCAACATTGCTCCATCCGCATTAGTCTCCGGTGGAAGCATAGCCATAACTATGGTGTAAAAATCCATAAGATGTTTGTTTGGGTCCTCATTCACCATGCCATGGAACTTTGGTAACTCTCTAATCAACCCCGGCTTGATTTCGAAGGTTGAATTAGTTTGGATACACCATTGTTGGGTATCAAGCCTGTGAGAAGCTAGGTCCTTTAGTGTACGATCAGCCATTGTTTCTTCCTCTTTGTCCGAATCACTTGATGAAGAAGGAGAAAGTGGAGTGTTAATCGCACGAATGAAATCCTTTAGTTGAGTGCCGGATCGAAGACGTATTGGACTCGGTCTACCCCCTTTAGCATTCACCAAAGGTATAACACCTGAAACAAGATTCTCACAAACTAAGTTAGATACTGGAAAGAATCTAACAAAGCAAGAATAAAAATAAAAACAACTAAAAATCGCCTGTTGCTCCCCGGCAACGGCGCCAAAATTTGATGCGTGTCGTAGGTGCAATCAAATTAATTCAATATTTCCACTCAATTAAAAATAATATAATGGAAGTCAAGTTCGTTCCCACGAGGAGCAAGAGATCTTAGTTGTAAAAGTTGTCACGAAAGGGGGTGTAAAAAGCAAAATAAAAATAAACAAAGCAATTAAAATCGAAAGTTGAAAGATGAAAGCAATAAGAGAGAAGATCAAGGAATCCTTCTTCGTTACGAAACAATGAATCAAGTTATGTTCTATTCTACTTGTTATTATTCACAAATTATCACCAACCGTAGGTAAAGAAGCTAGCTCAGTGCTAAACCCCTAAATCCCTTGTATCACCGGACACGGAAGTTCTCGACTACCGGATTCTAATCACCAAGCCACCTAGAATTAGCTCAACCTAGATGTAACTTGGCTCATGCATTAAGTTTTATGAATTTCTTAGGTTGATATTAGTAGTTAGACTCTTAGCTCAAGGTCCACTTGCTAACGTTGTTTCTACACACAATTGCTCCACGGAATCCCTCCGCAAGGTCTCGTGTTTGCTACTTATGTAAAGAGTCAAAGAACGATTACTTATCCCCTAACTTTCACTAGCTTTAGATTAAATCGACAAATCAATTTAGCGTGCACTCAAACAATCTATCAATCAATCATGAATGTCTTTAAGATCACTCCTATTAGTAAAAACAAACGATAATTATGTGAAAAACTTCAAGATAGAATTTGAAAACAAAAACTTAAATCATATGTTAAGAACTAGAATTCATCCTCAATCAATAAGAAATTTAGCTACTCATGTTTTTGAAATTCACACAAATAATAATAATTAAAAGAAGAAGTTTCAAATCCACACAAGTAATTAAAAAGAAAAATCTTAGAAAAGCAAGCAAAAACACAAGTGATGTGTGTGTAGAGAGGTGTGTAGAAGTTGTAGAAAACTTCTCTATTTATAGGCTTCAATATTCTCCATATCTTCTAAGGATTAGAATCCTTTTCCTTTTGCAATTCAATTTCCAAATCAAGCTTTTCTCAACTCTTCCACCTTCTCTTTCCAAATTTGAGTCCAATTCTCCATCCAATTCCTAGCCCAAGTCTTCACACCCATGAGAGAGGTCCATAGAAAGTTCTGGAATTTTGCTCATCGGAAAATCTGGATTGTGGCCGGAATTTGGCGGAAACGTCACCGCCTGCCACCTGAAAATTTCTCCGTCGAGAGAATATTCGACGGAATATTCCGTTCGGTCCTCCGTTAGGACTAACGGTCAAAGTGGTCGACCGTCAGTCAACTGTTAGTCAGCGGGTCAACGATCTAATTCGGCTGAGTCAACTCAGAGTCAGAACCAGTCCAATTGATCCGGCATTTCGGTCGCATCGTGCCACTTGCCGTGCCATCTTGTGTTGCATGATGGTGCATCACTGCTGCTCCCAGCCATAATGGCTCTCTACCATTTCAAGTCAATTTCCTCCTTGTCTTGCACTTCCAATCATCATAATCTCGCATTTGCACTACCATGTCACTTTGCAGCCCAACTCACTAATTCAATCTGCAGTTTCATAACAACCCTTACAGCTCACATTGTTGCTCAGCTTTCACAACCCTTGAATCTCCTTAGGTGTCTCATTTGCAACTCCATTAACCACTTCAGCTGCACCAGATCTTGTATAGTACCACCACATCTTGCAACTCAGTTGCACTTTCCATTCCCTGGCTTCTCCCACTTCCTGCAAATCACAAGACCACCTGCAGCTTAAAACCATAGCAGCACCACCTGAGACAACAAAGAAGCAAACCCCATTGACCATTCACTATCAAGCTTCCCATGGAATCCAACACAAGACAACTCAACATCTCAAAGCCATTGCAACTTCAGTTCTGACTCTCTGCATTTTCTCCCCTGAATTCCATTCCAGCTGCCATTACTTGCCAGCATCACTAGTTTCACAACCTACCAGTCCATCTGAGTTGCACTTCACCAGGCCATATGCCATAGCAAAGCCAACTCCACATCTCACACGTCACTGCAAAACCATATCTGCCATCTTTTCTTGTGTATCTCACTACTCAGCTCATACCCAGCATCTCCATCTCAACTGACATCACCCTGCAACAGCATCTCCCTTGCCTTCATCAACCTCTAAATCCATCTTTTACTTGACTGATTCACAACCAACCCATATTGCATCTGAATTCAACCTCCACTTATAATTCTACACTTCAAGACAACCCGTATCCTAACATACATCTCTGAGAGATTCACTCAGTTCCACCATCTTGGTTCACAAAACCCATTACTGTGTTCTTCATCTTCTCAGCCAGTTGCTCCCCTCTTCTTGAATCAGTACCCTGAATCGATTGCAACAGCAGCATCGATTATCATCTCAACAGAACCCAACACAAACCCCAATTTCGATCAACCCATTCTTCATCTTGAACCACAAACCCATCTCTCATTCATCTTCTTTAAACATTAACAACACAATTTCATCGATTAAATCCCCTCAATCTTCTAATCAATCTCGACGAAACTTCACCATTAACTCTTCTCCGAAATTCATCACAGTCTTCAATCTTTGTCAAAACCCTAGCTCCTAATCATGATAGCAAACTCTCGAATCGAGCTTAGGCTTCAACTAAGCAGCCTGACTTCATCTTGCTTCCGAGTTCATCTCGATCTCTTCTTTCTTTTCTCGAATTCCTCACTCGGAGTGAAAATGAGAGTAAGATATTCTCTCGATTTAGGGTAGGTTTGTGAAGTGGGTCTGGATCCGGGTCGGGTCTGGATATAAGCCATGGATAGGACCGACCCAATTGGATGCTACCCAGCATAACCATCCTCTGGATAAGGGCTACCCAGTGTTAATAACACCCACTGTTGAGTGATGAGGGTACCCTGAATGAGAGCCCTTAACCACTACCGGGCTCAGGATAGTGTTCCGCCCGTAAAATGACCTTTTTGCCCTTTTGACTTAAATTGGGTGATTTCTTCTTCTTTTCCTCCGTGTGACTCCATAGTAGCTATAAAACTCAAAACAAGCGTAAAATACATAATTTACAAGAAAAATAGCAAAGAAAGCATAAACTACTAGATAGTAAATACGGTGTATTCTACACCTATCAACTAGCACGTCTTCTACAAGCCCCTTAGGATATATGTTAGACTTGTTTGCCAATTGGATAATAACTCGTCTCTTTCAAAGGTCCAAGATTCAAGGAGTCATATATTTCGCCGACATCACACTAATGGAAGCTCCCAAATCAAGTAAAGCATGTTCAAACCTTTGTTTACCAATAGTAATTGGCACCGTGAAACCACATAGGGATCCGTGCACTTTGTAGGCATCTTCTTCAATAGCATAGCCGACGCACTCTCGCCAACTTTAGTAATTTCATTATCAAGCAACCTATCCTTCTTGATGCATAATTCCTTCATGAACTTGGCATACCTTGGAATTGTCTTGATAGCCTCAATGAATGGGATGTTGATTTCAATCTTCTTTAAGATATCCATAAGTGCCTTGTCTAGAACTTCTTTCTTGGATTTAGCAAAACGACTAGGAAAAGGAGGTGGAGTAGTGAAAGTAGAAACCGGTTCCTTGGATTGATCGTTTGGTGTGGAATTCTCCTTTGGTGCGGTTTCCTCCTTGTCATTGACTACCTCTTCACTAACTTCCTCATGATGACTTGGACCCTCCACTTGTCTTCCACTTCTTAAAGTAACTGCATTAACATTCTCTCTTGGATTCACAAATGGTTGTGAAGGAAGTTTTGTGGATGCTTGAGATTTCAATAAATTCACATGGTCGCCAATTGTCCCATTTGAGTTTGTAAGTCCTTGATGGCGAATCGGTCTTTTGTTGGTTTTGTTGGCTTTGTTGGAACATAGAAGTAAGACCTTGCATACCTTGCATTAACGCATTGAGCTTGTCATCATTCAAAGAATCACGCTCCTTGACTTGTTGTTGTTGAAATTGTTGTTGAGGTTGGAAACGTGATTGTTGAAAACCACCTTGTTGCTCATATGGATTAGAAACCGCCGCTTGCTTGTTTGCATAACTAAAATTAGGATGATCCCTCCACCCGGGATTATAGGTATTGGAGTATGGATCGTACCTTGGCCTTTGATTTGGATATAAAGCATTCACTTGTTCGGTCTCACCATCCGGAATAATTACCGCGGCTATCCTTTGAATCATTGTCTCCATGTTACTCATCCTTTGATCAAGATGTGATGAAGAATCACTAACTTCATGCACTCGCCTAACCATTGGTTCATCCCTTGTGTAGAATTGTTGCGAGTTTGCCGTCATACTTTCAATCAACTCTCTAGCTTCGGTCAACGTCTTGTTCATTAGTGCACCACCACCCTGGGCGTCAAGAAGAGACCTATCACTTGAGTGGAGAGCTTCATAGAAGTATTGGAGTATCATAACGTCACTAAATTGATGGTGTGGACAGCTTGCCACCAACCTCTTGTATCGCTCCCAACATTCATACAATGATTCTCCCACTTGTTGTTTCAATCCACAAATCTCCTTGCGGAATTTGAGTAGCTTTGGATGCGGAAAATATCTCTCGAGGAAAAGTTTCTTCATCCCATTCCATGTTGTGATACTTCCGGAAGGCAAATAATATAACCATTCCTTAGCATTGCCCGCCAAAGAAAACGGAAAGCTTTCAACAATGCTCCATCCGCATTAGTCTCCGGTGGAAGCATAGCCATAACTATGGCATAGAAGTCCATAAGATGTTTATTTGGGTCCTCATTCACCATGCCATGGAACTTTGGTAACTCTCTAATCAACCCCGGCTTGATTTGAAGGTTGAGTTAGTTTGGATACACCATTGTTGTGTATCAAGCTTGTGAAGCTAGGTCCTTTAGTGTACGATCAGCCATTGTTTCTTCCTCTTTGTCCGAATCACTTGATGAAGAAGGAGAAAGTGGAGTGTTAATCGCACGAATGAAATCCTTTAGTTGAGTGCCGGATCGAAGACGTATTGGACTCGGTCTACCCCCTTTTAGCATTCACCAAAGGTATAACACCTGAAACAAGATTCTCACAAACTAAGTTAGATACGGTAAAGAATCTAACAAAGCAAGAATAAAGCAAAAAGAAAAATAAAAACAACTAAAAATCGCCCGTTGCTCCCCGGCAACGGCGCCAAAATTTGATGCGTGTCGTAGGTGCAATCAAATTAATTCAATATTTCCACTCAATTAAAAATAATATAATGGAAGTCAAGTTCGTTCCCACGAGGAGCAAGAGATCTTAGTTGTAAAAGTTGTCACGAAAGGGGGGTGTAAAAAGCAAAATAAAAATAAACAAAGCAATTAAAATCGAAAGTTGAAAACAATAAGAGAGACAAGATCAAGGAATCCTTCTTCGTTACGAAACAATGATTAAAGTTATGTTCTTTTCTACTTGTTATTAGTCACAGATTATCACCAACCGTAGGATAGCAGGTCCGCTTAGCTAGCCCCAAAATCCCTAATTTCACTGAGTAACAGTCCGCTTAGTTATCGATTCTATTCAAAAGAACCACCTTGAGGTCCGCTTACAAGATGTAATTCCCCAGAATGCATTAAGATTTATGAATTTAGGTTTAGTACTAGTAGTTAAACTCGGTTCGCTTGGTCCACTTTCTAGCGTTGTTTCTACACACAATTGCTCCACGGAATCCCTCCGCAAGGTCTCGTGTTTTCTACTTGTGTAAAGTGTCGGGAACGATTACGTATTCTAACTTATACTAGATATAGATCAATTAACAAATCAATTTAGCGTGCACTCCAAACAATCTATCAATCAATCATGAATGTCTTTAAGATCACTCCTATTAGTAAAAACAATCGATAATCATGTGAAAAATCTCAAGGTAGAATTGAAAACAAAAACTCAAATCATGTTAAGAACTAGGAATTCATCCTCAATCAATAAGAAATTAGCTACTCATGTTTTTGAAATTCACACAAATAATAATAATTAAAAGAAGAATTTTCAAATCCACACAAATAATTAAAAAAGAAAAATCTTAGAAAAGCAAGCAAAAACACAAGTGTTGTGTGTGTAGAGAGAGTGTGTAGAAGTTGTAGAAAACTTCTCTATTTATAGGCTTCAATATTCTCCAAATCTTCTAAGGATTAGAATCCTTTTCCTTTTGCAATTCAATTTCCAAATCCAAGCTTTTCTCAACTCTTCCACCTTCTCTTTCCAAATTTGAGTCCAATTCTCCATCCGATTCCTAGCCCAAGTCTTCACACCCATGAGAGAAGTCCATAGAAAATTACGGAATTTTTGGCTCACGGAAAATCGGGATTGTGGTAGGAATCCGGCCGAAAACGTCACCCGGCCACCGGAAATTTCTCCGTCAAGAGAATATTCGACGGAATATTCCGTCTGGTCCTCCGATTAAGACTAACGGTCAAACAGTCAACCGTTAGTCAAATCGTTAGTCAAAGGTCAAGGAGAAGGAGTGAGTTAGACTCGAGTTAGCTTCGACTCGCCTAATCGGGCTTACTCGGCCGATCAGAATCGAAGTCACCGCTACTCGGCCGACTTAATCTAATTGACTCACCAGGAATGGTCACCGAACTCGGTTGGGATCGGTCATCGGGATCGTCCGGATCGGTCCGAGTCGACTCGCCAGAAGGATGATTTGGCCGAGTTTCGTTTATTTCAGAGCTTTCCCGGCCAATTTCAGGCCTCTACTTCATCAGTTCCTGTGACATTCCTAAGCATTCATCTAGTTTCACCATTTCAAGCTTCAGCTCATACCCAATTGCCAGAACTTCACCCATTCTATTCCCTGAATCAATTGCACCATCTCCTTCATTCCCTGTAACAAGCAGCAGCATCACCTATAGGAACCCATTAACAGGATCATCCAAACCCATTCTTTCCCTGTCTAATTCCTTTCTTGTTCCACAAAGAATTCCTCCCCGCCATACGCGACCGATCACGTAACTCACTCACGGATCGAGCAACTCCTTACTCGCTCTTCTCTATCGAACAAAGTAACCATTCTCAACTATCACATGAGATTCAATCCTCTTCTCGATCTGCTCTAACTCAAAAACAATCTTCAAATCAACATCGAATATCAACCCCAAATCCAAATCTAGTTCATACCCATCTCACAGCACCACCATCCCATCTTCTGCGATCGAACCGAATCCATTTTCCCCGTCTTCTTTCCCGGAATCATCGATTTTCAGCTCAATCTCCACCACCAACACATATCCATTAATTCATCGATTCATCTTCATCTCTGTTCTCTCGCCTCGATCTCTCGCCATGGAAACAGCAGCTCGTTCTTCTTCATTCTGCCATTAAATCTTCTCCTGAGTCCCTGAATTTGACGGAAATCCTTCACGAGCTTCCTCTCGATTTCACTCAGCAGCAGCTCTATTCGTTTTCTGCATCTCGATCTGTGCTCTGACATCACTGGCCGGCTAATAACAATCACTTCCATTGGCAGAAAGATCATCATCAAAACTTCTCGGCAACACCACCAGTGATAATCTCTCGTTCAATCACTCGATTTCATTATGATCATGGCTGCTTTCCTTTACAATTTTCTGTGTATGAATGAATGAGAGGAAACATCATTTAGGGTTGTGTAATAATTCAGGTGGATTAAAACGCCCCTGGGATAAGACCACCCCAGTTTGGGTGCCCATAATAGGATGTCACTTCTGATAAGGGCTAGCCAGTTGGCAGCCTCTTAACCACAGCTAGTCTGTCTTTAATAATCCTCTAAAATAGAGATGCCCCTTAACGTTAACTGAGCTCCATATATCAATCGTCTGTAAAATGACCTTTTTGCCCTTTTGGCTCAAATTGGGTGATTTCTTCTTCTTCTCCTCCGTGCGACTCCAAAGTAGCTATAAAACTCAAAACAAGCGTAAAATACATAATTTACACGAAAAATAGCAAAGAAAGCATAAACTACTAGATAGTAAATTAGGTGTATTCTACACCTATCAAGTATCTCTATGAGAATTTCATTATGATCCCGCTAGTTTTCGTACCTTTGCCAATTTATATTGAAAAAAGGGGGAGAATTATTATGTAGTTCACACTACAAATACATATGTTTTACGGATCATTATGTAATGGGGAGTGGTTTTCATTGTGAGATGAAGTATTGACTAAGGGGGAGTGATACATATCACCATATTATTATTGTCAAAGTTGTGATATAATTAAACTTTGATGTTGTGTAATCATACTATGACACTGTATAGCAATACGAAAACATCTTGTTTTTATACATTGTTATAGCTACGGATCTTCAACAACTATGATGCTGAGTTGAACACGTTCAGAATCACTGGAGTACTTGTAAGTGATGAAGATTTCGAGTAATGTTGAAGAACCAAGAAAATCAAGCATTTGGATGAGAAGCTACAAAGTTTATTTATTTTGTAATCCATATGTATTGATAGTTTTGTCACTAAAATTGACAAAGGGAGAGATTGTTAGAGCACTGCTCGGTCGAACTCGCAAGCGTTGCTATCTCAATCTTGTTTGTCAAGTTTAGTTGCCAAAACTATAAGCCTTGATTTATAGTCTACTTATAGCTAAGTCTCGGATTAGGATAGAATGTGTAGTTGAGCTTTAGACTTCACGTCGTTCATCGATTGAAGACGAAGAACTACTAAGGGGAGCTTGTGGAACTTCATCAACAAAAGGTATGTGGAGACTTGAACTCATCTATCACTCAAAAGTCTATCTACTCTATCTTCTATTTGAGACAAAAGTTGTATAGCTATATAGACTTCGATTATACACATTTGATATTTCGAACTGAGTTTATCTCGCTATTCTCTTTCTCGAAATATGTGTTGGTAAGCTTTCGCTTTAACCAAGTTCATCTTTTATTCTTGACGAATGTCAAAAAATGATCATGTGAGAATCTCCTGGTAACATCTTACATGATTTGTGTGAGACAATCATTTGGTGTAGACTCGGAATGTTTCGTATTGATCATTTGATCACTTGAAAATTGCTTTGAAGATAATAGTTTGTGTGAGGCATCTATTGTCGTCTTCTAAGAATGTTTCAATGATTGAAATGAGATTTTAATACAATTAACCTATGATTGGATATAAGCACAGTATGCGTACTTGCATGTGTAAGTCCAAGTCCGGGAACCTAGTATGCATACCCGTATGCGTACTGGCGAAGTCAGTTGAAGTCCGGGAACCTTAGTGTGCATAATCGTATGCGTACTGGCGTAATAGTTCAAGTCCGGGAATTCAACTGAGTTTGGATGTGTACAACAGGATGCGTACACTTTTGCATACTGGCGAACACAGTCCATGTCCTGATACTTAGGTATGCGTACACGTTTGCATACTTGAGTGGGTTATGTTCTAAAATCGGTTTGTTCATGAACTAATACATTTATATAATAAGGAATGCAATCTTTTGCAAACCGTGGCTATAATGTTCATGAATTGATTCGAGTCAATCAAAACCGATTTTGCTTCAATTGTGTCTTGTATACTTCTTTGAGAATATAAACAATTGAACAACTCTATAACTAGTTTTATTTGAGTCATTTGAACTAGTTGTGATAAAGATGAATAAGGTTGAGCCAACTAAGTGTACACATTTGTGATTCCACAATATCTTGTTTCGCTACCATACGATTAAGATTATTGTGAGGTAATTGATATTACTTGGCTGTTCTTCGGTAATATAAGTCCGGTGTATCAATTGGTTCCTGTTCACCTTGATTTATCAAAATACGTAACAAAACCCGTAGGTATTTCTGTGGGAGACCAATTTATCTATTCAATAGACTTTTCTGTGTGAGACATATTTGTTTATCAAGTCTGCAGCTTTGGGTCGTAGCAACTCTTAGTCGTGGGTGAGATCAACTAAGAGAATCAAGTGCGCAGAATTCGGCGTGGTTCTAGAGGCGTATGGAACGTGACTGTACCTTGATCAGTGTGAGATTGGTTAGGGCTCAACTACATTCCAGTTCGAAGTTAACTTGTAGTAGGCTAGTGTCTGTAGCAGCTTAATACAGTGTGATGTTCAATCTCGACTAGGTCCCGAGGTTTTTATGCATTTGTGATTTCCTCGTTAACAAAATTTCCGGTGTCTGTGTTATTTCTTTTCCGCATTATATTTTCTATATAATTGAAATATCACAAGATTTGCATAGTTCAATCAATTAGATAATCCAACCTTTGGTTGTTGATATAAATTGATTGACACTTGAATATTGGTCTTTGGTACCGTTCAAGTTGTTTCACATAATAATCAGGCTCGCAGATTTCTATCTTTTTGATTTGCTGATTACATTGTGAAACAGAGATACAACTCTTGGATATATTTCCATTGATTGAGCCTGACTGTCTAATTTATTCTTGTTAGAGCATAAATCGGTTGAACCCACCAAGCGTTGGTATGTCAAGTTTGGTTGTCATATTTTAGTGAACCTTTAAAGAGTCGTTTGATTATTTACTAGAGTCAACTTCGTATATGTTTACTAGAAAGTTATTAGGATTGAGACTTACAAGTATTACGTGAAGACTTGAAGAATGTGAAGAAGTAAAGAGCTACAGCGACGACATCATCCTTCCTACTGAGGTTAGTAATATTTGACTTGAACTATTTCATTCCTAACGTATCTTTCAATTCGTGCATATTGAAAACATAACTGCGAAGCTTTGAATGATTGTACTCTAGTTAGACATTGTAGGATCAGAATATCGCGACATCAATACCTCGCGAGATCAATAAACGACAGCGTTGCGAAAGTATCGCAGATAAGTAATATAAATGACGCAATGAATGACGACAGCCAAAATACGAGAAAGATGTGAAGACCTAGCGAGATCTAGGAGAGCTGCGAGATTATATATTTGTACACTTGCGATATTTCGCAAGTCATTCCCGAAAATAAAGGACAGCTTAGCTGTCATCCACTATGTACTACCCTATATAAAGAGTTGAACAAGTCTGTTGAGGGAGAGATCTTTTTACGAGTGTTAGGCAAGTCATTAAGAGAGAGAAAGTTTGTATTGATTGTAATTTCTTTAGCTCTTTTCCATTTTATCTTGTAAACAATCAAGGAATTAATCAATTAAAATCATAGTTGTTCATCTTCAATGGCTTAGTTATGTGGATTCTTGTGAGGGGTGTAGTGTAGGATTTCCTGCCACTACATATTGGCGCTAGAAACATGGACGATTAAAGAGAAGAGATTGGATATTGTCACTAAAATTGTTCAAATCAAGAGTATGATGGATAAATTGGAGAAAGCCAGAATCAAAGAGAGTAATGGAGAATTGGAATGTAGTATGATTACAAAAACAATGGTTAATGAATTTCATGAAAGTATCAGAGGGAGAATACACAAAAGAGATTTTGAAGGAAAGAAAATTATAACAACAGAGAAGGCGTTACCCTTAAAAAAAATGGGAAAAACAGAGGATTATGTTCACAGCAGCAGAGATACCAAGAGAGAATTTAAGCCACACGACTCCACTAGTGATTACAATAAACGCAAGCAAGGAAGAAGGAAAACCAACAAAAACAGTGGAAGAATGGGCAATAAATAGAACTTTGGTGGACACAGGGAGTTCAGTGAATATAATGTTTTATCATGATTATAAAGAATTGGGGTACAAAATTGAAGAAATGACTTCCGCAACATATCATATCTATGGTTTCGGCAAATCCATAACAAAACCTAAAGGGGAAATAAAAATACGAATTTTGTTGGGAGAAATTGAAACACATGTGACGTTATGTGTAGTGGATATGGAATCACCATACAACATGTTGTTGGGAAGACCATGGATACATGCAATAAAAGCTGTAGCATCGACATTTCATCAATGTGTCAAATTTCCTATGCCAAGTAGAATTGGCGAAATCAGAGAGATACCGATAAAGGAAGGATATATCATCAAATCGAAGTAAAACATTATGAAGAACAAGTGAAAAGGTGTAAAGATCGCAAGAAGATGGCAAAAGCAGCAAAAAAGGAAGAAGAATTTAGAACTTACATGATAAGAGCAGAAGAAGGAAAAGGAATATATGGCGAAGAGAATAAACTTACGAAGGAAGTAAAAGGACCAACGCCCATGGGAGAACCGAAGGCTAGCTACACTGCGGCAGAGCCAACAAAGGAAGTGAATATCGGAACTGAAGAAGAACCCAAGATATTAAAAATCGGGACTAAAATGGAGGCAGATGAGGAAAGAAAGACTATTGATTTGTTGCGAGATTATAAAGACATTTTTGCGTGGGATATGGATGAGATGCCTGGAATAGATCCATCTGTAGCATGCCATAAATTAGAGATTGATAAAATGCAAGACCATTCAAGCAGAGAATTAGAAAAATTGCTGTGAGCATATCATCCTCAAATAGAAGAAGAGTTCTCAGAAGATGCTTGATGCCGGAATTATTAGACAAGCAAAATATCCCGAATGGATAGCAAATATGGTCGTAGTCCCAAAGAAGAAAAAAGGGATAAGAATTTGCATAGATTTTACCGATCTAAACAAAGCTTGTCCAAAAGATAGTTTTCCTTTGCGGATATTCCGCAAATGGTTGAGATAGCAGCAGGAAATGAAAGGATATCCTCTCTTGATGGATACAAGGATACAATCAAATCCCCTCGAAGAAGACCAAGAGCATACTTTGCCTTTTCGCTCCTAGAAGATTATCTTTGTTACACAAAAATGCCATTTGTCTGCGAAATCTTTGGAGCAACATACCAAAGGATGGTAGAAAAAGTGTTCAAAAAATGGATACATAAAACACTAGAGGTATACTTGGATGACATGTTAATAAAAAGTAAAGAATCAAAAGATCATGTACGAGATTTGAAGGAAATTTTTGAACAAATGAGACATTTTAACATCAAAGTAAATCCGGAAAAATGTACCTTTGGGGTGGCATCTGGAAAAATTTTAGGATACATTGTGTCAAAAGAAGGAATACAAGTCGATCCAGAGAAAGTACAAGCAATTCGCGATATGCCGACACCAGCAACGGTGAAAGATGTACAAAAGTTAAATGGACTATTAGCTTCGCTAGGAAGATTCATCTCGCGATCATCTGATAAGTACAAGCATTTTTTCAACATACTTAAAAAAGGAGCGAAATTTAGATGGACAGATGAATGTGAAAAGGCGTTACAAGGAATAAAAGAACATCTAATGGATATATCAATCTTACAAAAAGTAGAGCCAGGTGAAGAATTACTAATTTACCTTGCGACAACCTCGCATGCACTAAGCGCAGATATGCTGCGAATGGACGCAGGAGTGGAAAAGCCAATCTATTACATCAAGCAAAACATTCAATGCCGCGGAGAAAAATTATTCAAAAATTGAAAAATTAATTTTGGCATTAGTTTACGCAACATTTAAACTTCGCATCTACTTCAAGCACACACGATTAAGGTAATGACAAAAGTACCAATTGAGTCAAGTAATGAAAAATTCAAAAAGGTCGGGGGAAGGGTTGAAAGATGGAATGCTCAAGTAAGTCATTGCAAACTCAAATATGAAATACTATCCTCACCCAAATCACAAGTTGTTGCAGAATTTTTAGCAGAATTTTCATTGGAAGAGGATGAAGCAGTGGAAGAAATGATGGATATAGAAGAAGAACATGGAAATCCAAGGGATTTATTAACTGAGCCAAACAGATGGGAAATATTGGTAGATGGATCGTCAAATGGAGAAGGTAACGGAATTGGGATCATTGTAATTTCGCCAGAAGGCAATAAAATGGCTTTTTCTTTCAGATTGGAATTTGAAACAGAATATGAAGCTATAATACATGCTTTGCGATTCGCAATAGAAATGAAGTTGGAGAATGTGAGGGTCACCAGTGATTTGATTAGCTATTCGCGGACAAAAGACGAATATACTACAAATGAACCATCCTTGAAAAAATACAAAAAACTTGTTGAAGAATTGTCAGCGAAGATAACAAAAATAAAATGGAGACACATATCAAGAAGAGACAATAGACTCGCGGATGCTTTTTCTTTTATATCAAGTATGATGACAGATCCAACTGCGAGATGCATAAAAATACAAACACTTCTATCACCGTCAATCAACAAAGAGGAAGAGGAAGAAGAAGAAGTAATGCTCATAGAAGATGGAGCACAAAGACCCTATTGCGAAGATTGGAGAACAGAACTTCATGCTTATCTAATGAAATGAGAAACGCCAAGAAATAGATTAGAGATGCACAAATTAAAAAGCCGTGCAACAAATTATGAATTAAGAGACGGGGTATTATACCGAAGTTCCTTTAATGGACCCTCGCTTAGATGTTTAACACGAAAAGAAGGAGAAGCGGTGTTAAAAATGTTACACAGTGGGGATGCTGGCAATCACAGTGGCGGAAGATCTTTAGCACATAAGGCGAAAATGCAAGGCTATTATTGGCCATATATGCATGAAGATGCGAAACAAATATCAAGACGTTGCGAAGATTGTCGAGGCACGGAAAGAAAATACATGCACCAGGAGCACCATTAACCTCTTCAACAAGTGTATGGCCTTTTGGAAAGTGGGGGTTAGATATTGTAGGACCTTTTTACCAGTGCATGGGCGAGGAGATATCGATTGTCGCTCTGATTATTTCACAAAGTGGGCAGAAGTAAAAGCAGTACAACACATTCGCGATAAAGATATTTTTACCTTCATATTCGAAAACATAATATGCAGATTTGGAATTCCAGCACAGTTGGTATCTGACAATGGGAAACAGTTTGAGGGAAAAAATATAGAATTGCTGCTTAATGCATTTCAAATAAAATGTGGGAAATCAACTCCTTTATACCCGTAGGCCAATGGACAGTGGAAGCAACAAATAAAACAATCGCAGATATACTTGAAGAAGAAGTTAGAAGGACATAATAAGGCATGGTGTGAACAAGTGCATAATGCGGTATGGGCTTACAATACAACAAGGCGAAGCTACGGGAATGTCACCATTTTGTCTAACATATGGAGTTGAAGTTATACTTCCGACAGAAGTTATTATTCCAACAACAAAGAGAGAAGCTTGGGAGAAAAATCTTAGTGCGGGTAACATTTTGGTTAAATTAGATGAATTAGAGGAAAAGAGAGAAAGAGCACTACAGCATATGGAGAATTATCAGCGAAGATTAGCCAGAGAATATAACAAACGTGTCAAGACACGCGAATTTCAACCAGGTGATATGGTATTGAGAGAAACACCAGTATATCAGCGAGAAAGTGGTGGCAAGTTGGCGAAAAAGTGGGATGAACCTTATATCATCAAGGAGATAGTTGGAACATGGGCATATAGATTAATGGATCCTGAGGGCAAAGATGTGGGCCAAAGATTGGATAGACCATGGAATAGATTATATCTCAAGAAATATTACCCATAGAAGATGGAAGGGAAAGAATAGGTTGCGAAATATTGAATGGATGAAATGAAATGAATTCATATGAAAAGTTCTTGCGACAGAGTGATTGCGAAATTGCATAAAATAAAGAAAGAATGTGCGAATATCTCGCAAGTAAAATAACAAGAGATAATAAAAAATGAATGATCTATACGAATGGGACGAACCTTTATGGCGTACACCCTAGTTCGCGAATGATATTTCGTAAGAGGCAAATGTAAGACCTAAAGTGCGTCATATAAGGGGGTATCTCTTGACATGGCTCGGGAAAAGGTTACACCGCCCCTGGAACCTGAGTCATGAAAATTTGGGGTCAATAAAGCCCATCCGGGAGAGATACCTTGGATTTCCAACTATATAAGGTTATACTCCCCGGTTGGACGACCGAGGGTCTCTTCCAAGGAGTCGGTGTATGACCAAGGCACCGAGGTACACGGTTGAGCCAAGAGTGCCAGGGCATTTGAAGTGTCTTGGCCATTCTTGGCAAGTCTTGGCACATCCGCACTCCTACCAAGAAAACTCCACTTAGGGTGCAGTCTCGTAACCATAAGCCCTATAGGTATAAGGGATAAGAGGCTGCGAAAACAACTGGTTGTTGTTAAGACCGGATGGGAGGAGCTAGTATTGTATGGCCGATGTACGCCTCCTTGAAGGGGCAACCAGGGAGATGATAAGGGCAGCACCCTCCATTAGGGAGCTGATAAGTGTCTTAAGACGCAAATGTCATGAGGCTCTATTTTCGCAAGAAAATTTAGGCTTGTCATATTTGTGCGATGATCCTGAAGAGGCAATAATACTAACGCGAGATTAAAACGAGATAAATGGGTCTTTACATGAAAGTGTAAAGACGTCCTGCGATTTCGTCGCAAGACGGCAATGTCATGGGGCTTCAAGTTCGAGAGAATTTTTTAGGCCTGTCATATTATCGCAACAAAAACATCCTGCAGAGGCAAAAATACTAAAAAAAATGATAAGACAAGATCAATGGGTCGTTACATGAAAGTGTAAAGACGTCCTGCGATTTTGTCGCAATGAGGGGTGGCAAAATAAGACCTTTAACTAGGAAGGCTGATGCGTGTCGTAACCACAACAAATTAATTAATACTTTACTACCTAATTAACAAGTAATATAGGGCAGTCAAGGTCGATCCCACGAGGAGCACGAGATTCTAGTTGTAAAAGTTGTCACGAAAGGGGGGTGTAAAAGAAAATAAACAAAACAATTAAAAGGTAAAGTTGAAAGCAATAAGAGAGACAAGATCAAGGAATCCTTCTTCGTTACAAAACAATGATTAAAGTTATGTTCTTTTCTACTTGTTATTAGTCACAAATTATCACCAACCGTAGGATAGCAGGTCCGCTTAGCTAGCCCCAAAATCCCTAATTTCACTATGAGTGTGTCCGCTTAGTTATCGATTCTATTCAAAAGAACCACCTTGAGGTCCGCTTACAAGATGTAATTCCCAGAATGCATTAAGATTTATGAATTTAGGTTTAGTACTAGTAGTTAAACTCGGTTCGCTTGGTTCACTTTCTAGCGTTGTTTCTACACACAATTGCTCCACGGAATCCCTCCGCAAGGTCTTGTGTTTTCTACTTGTGTAAAGTGTCGAAACGATTACGTATTCCCTAACTTATACTAGATATAGATCAATTAACAAATTAATTTAGCGTGCACTCCAAACAATCTATCAATCAATCATGAATGTCTTTAAGATCACTCCTATTAGTAAAAACAATCGATAATCATGTGAAAAATCTCAAGATAGAATTGAAAACAAAAACTCAATTCATGTTAAGAACTAGGAATTCATCCTCAATCAATAGGAAAATTAGCTACTCATGTTTTTGAAATTCTCACAAATAATAATAATTAAAAGAAGAATTTTCAAATTCACACAAGTAATTAAAAAGAAAAATCTTAGAAAAGCAAGCAAAAACACAAGTGATGTGTGTGTAGAGAGGTGTCTAGAAGTTGTAGAAAACTTCTCTATTTATAGGCTTCAATATTCTCCAAATCTTCTAAGGAGTAGAATCCTTTTACTTTTGCAATTAAATTTCCAATTCTAAGCTTTTCTCAACTCTTCCACCTTCTCTTTCCAAATTTGAGTCCAATTCTCCATCCAATTCCAAGCCCAAGTCTTCACACCCATGAGAGAAGTCCATAGAAAATTCTGGAATTTTTGCTCGGGAAAAGCGGGATTGTGGCCTAATTTGGCGGAATAGGTCGCCGCCGCCACATGAAAATTTCTGTCGTCAAGAGAATATTCGACGGAATATTCCGTCGAGTCCACCGTTAGGACTAACGGTCAAAACTGGTCAACCGTCGGTCAACGTTAGTCAACGGGTCAAGGAAAGTCAAGGGAATTACTGAGTCAGACCGAGTCAGCATTGAGTCCAGCTAACTGGGCTGACTGGTTTTGGCAAAGGCCGCTGCAAGTTGCATCATGCTCAGCCATTATAGCTATGCTCTTACTGTCCCTACCAGTGTAATCCAACCATCTTGGCCAATTGCGCCACCCGCAAAGCCTCGGTTCAATGCATCTCTTGCACTCTAGTTCCATTTCAAGCCCGCAATCTCCTAACCATTGCTTGTAATTCCTCGCAAAACTACCACCGACTCCACTTCCACGGGCATACCACCACAAACCCGAGGCCAATTTCCGGCGACTCACTGGCTTCCATCATCATATCACAGGCTCAAATATGAGCTATCTCCTACCATTCACAAGACCCACAACACTAACTTAGTCTCCATGACTCAAGCCACACCGCATTCTTACAAACCTGTTAACCCTCAAGCCATAACTCCACCAATCTGTAACCCATTACAGCTCTCTCACACTGCAACCCAAGTTCCACTCAGCTGCATTCCCTTCAGTCCACTTGCCCTGAGCTTCCATTCCATCTCTGATTTACCCATTAGCTCATCTACAGCACCAGCTGCACCTGGAAAAACCCTGCAATTCCATGGCTAGAAAGAACACTTTTCGCCTGTGCAATCATCTCCAGCCTGCACCTGCTATACTCTATCACCATTGTAGCAGCAGCCAACACCAATCCCTCCATAACTCACAACCTGAGCTACATTGCTCAACACTGCTGCTTCAATTCTCACCACTTGCATCATCTGAACTTAACCCAAACTTCAAATCCGAGCTAAACTCCATCAACAACATCAATCTCTCTTTATCATCTCAGACTCACAACTCTAGCATCACTAACCATACCAACAGTGCCAGAACCCATCTTCTTAATACACAGACCTAAATTAGCATCAGCTCAACTATCAACACTGGTTCTTCTTTCGCTCAGCTCCATCTCTTCCTTCCTGCTGCTGCCAGATTCAATTTTTGAATCAACCCTGTCTTGAATTTTATCAGCCACAAAACCCATCGAGCTTTATCCTAGATTCAACAGCAAATAGCCACCAGAACCCTAAGTTCTTTCTCCAAACAACAGAACCACCTCCAACACCTTCTCACTGAGTCGATCTCACAAACCCTTTCGATTCATCTTCTTTAAACATCGAGTTCATCTTCTCCCGAGCTTCAACTCTGGAATTCTCATCTCAAATCAACCATAGAAACTAGCACAGACCCATTAACAATGGCGACACAGTATCGAGTTTTCTTCTCAATTTCTTCACCGATCTTCATTGCTACCCTCCGATTCCTCAACATGCACAGATCTCCTTCCCGGATTCAAAACACCATCTCCATCTTCACCACCAAATCACTCGAACTCGGGACCCCATCCGAGATTCGATCCATAGAACCCATGTCTCGTTCTTCTTCTTCTCTGAGTTTCTCCAATTCTCGGGCAATCAGCCATGAGTCTCTCTACCCCAGTGAAAAAAATGATTGGGATAATAAAATGAGAAACTTCTCTCGATTTTAGTTTTTAGGATTATAATTACACGGATCCGGGTCGGGTTTGGATCCAGGAATGCAGTGTGGAGTAGGGTTTAAGATGTGGGTTAAATGGGTTTGGGTTTCAACATCCATGGATATAACCCAACCCTTTTACCATTGATACAAAGACTATGTTTTTCGGATAAGGGCTACCCAGGTTTGCACCCCTTAACTTGAACTGTCATGTCTGTAGTGATCCTCCCAAAAGAGTTGCCCCTTAACCTTGACTAGGCTCCATATATCAATCGCCTGTAAAATGACCTTTTTGCCCTTTTGGCTCAAATTGGGTGATTTCTTCTTCTTTTCCTTCGTGCGACTCCAAAGTAGCTATAAAACTCAAAACAAGCGTAAAATACATAATTTACAAGAAAAATAGCAAAGAAAGCATAAACTACTAGATAGTAAATTAGGTGTATTCTACACCTATCAAAGGCAAAATAAGACCACACAAGAAATGATAAGGCAAGATCAATGGGTCGTTACATAAAACTGTAAAGACGTCCTGCGATCTTGTCGCAATGATGAATTTCAACATAAATGAAGATAATGGAAAACAAAATAGTAATTATTAAATATCAAGAATTATACTCGATGATTGAAGTACGTAAATAAGTAACAGTACAAGAAGAAAAATTACAAGAGAAAGTCAATTCTCAAATATCAGTTTTTTCACCAGAAGGAGATACTGGATTTTCTTCAGCAACTTTGTCCATATTTTTGCCAGTTATTATATTTCAACCAGATCCTCCTTCACCCAGATCATCGTTGACAGCTTTACTAGGAGGGATTGTCTCTTTATTTGCGAACTCTTCACCACTATTGTAGTCATAATCGGCATCGGGAGGGTTAGGAACTTCATCATCGCTTACTTCCGGAGGTTCGATAGATACGGGATCAAGAGATTTAGATAGTAAAACATCATTCACAAGAACTTCGGCTTTAAGATGAAATTGACGAAGGAGTGCTTTCGATAATTTCTACTCTCTATATCTTTACGATGTCAGGACATATAATCGAATCTTCTTCTCGCACGATCGCGAGAGCGAGCAAGGGAAGCAACGAGTATTCCATTTTCTTTGCGAATTTTTGAATAGTCATATTTTAGAGTGGCAATAGAGGAATGAAGATTTTTCTCAGAATCCGCAAAAGAAAAGAACATAGAAAATCATTGATTTTTGGAATTGCAAGGAAAATATCACAAAGTAATAAATAAATGGATTAAGGTAGTCAAATAATATGACTACCTTCCTTTTGCGAGGTAAGATATTGGATTAAATCCGAACAACTATTCTCCAAGTGATCCATGGCATTGTCAAAATTATCTCCAATTAAGCCTTTCGATCGAGATCGCAAGCTTTTCGTTAGAAACAAGTAAGGCATTTTCTTTCGCAAGAGAAGAATTGGACTCTTCTAACTTGGAACATTGATCCTTGAATTGGTTTGCCTTTACACTTAAGATTATTCTACCCTGGATAAGTTTATCCTTTCGGCAGTAACTTCTTCGAGTTGATTTCTCTCGAACAAAGAGATCGTTCTTGTTCTTTACATATTTTTTGACAAACATCGATCATCGTTGCGAGTAAATCGCCACCTTGTTTAACGAGTTCGCTTCTCTTGAGAAAGAATTCCATTCTCATCGATAAAGATTCCAACTCCAAATTAGCTTTAGTCAAAGAGTAAGAGAGGCGAGATAATTCATTACTTAAAGAGCCTTGTTTGAACTAAGTCAAAGCATTTTCTTTAGAAAGATTATCTATTTGATCACGAGAATATGTATGAAGATTATCTAATTGGTTATATTGCTCCATCCAAGCATCTCTATCCATTCGAGCTTCTTCAACAAAAAGAGATTCCAACTGATATATCTCCATTTTTCGCTTCGGTTTAAAGCTTGAAGGGCGAACAAGGGCTTGAGGATCAAAAAAAAAAAAAAAAAAGAGGTAAGATTGTACCTTTCAATTCTTCGTTCTTCTTGCGAAGATTATCACGATCCAAATGAAACATTTTGAAGTTTTTGATTCTCAAGTTGGAGAATACTACACTTTGCGATCATAGCTTGGAGATCATTCTTCAAAATATTAACTTCTTGCTCCAAAGATGTTTGTGAAATTCTATCGAGCCAAGGTATTTGCTCAAAACCTCGCAGACATTAGATTTGATAGGATCGACAGAAGTCTTCTTGGCATCGTTCACAATATCTGATAGAACTTTGAAGGCCACATCTATTCCTTCCAAATTTTCCTTAGTAAGAGGGATTTGCTCAGATAAGGAAGTAACGACGATAGAAGAAGGAAGAGATGAGTCATTTTTTGTTAAAGGAATATCATGAGAAGAGGAAGTCTCATGAAGATCAATGACTGGGGAAACGGTAGAGGCATTGACAATAGGAGAAGAAATGGGCTCATTCGCAATGGGACTGTTATGAGGGATTTCATCTATGAAAAATTCAGGCATAGGAGAAAGATCATCAACAATATTTTCGCAGGAAGAAACAGTAGGTTTATCCTGCGAAGATTTCGCAGGAGGAGTTGTAAGTTTGAATGTAGGAAAGGAAACAAAGCGGAGTGCAACGAGGTTTAGAACGGCGAGGTTTCTGGGGGGACCTATCAACATTTTGTCATCCTGCGAATTACAAGTTAAATAAGAAACAGAGGCAACAATATTATTAAAAGAGTAAATGTTTCTTAAATACCTTGCTATTCGCAGGCTTTCTTTTAGTGACAGTGGTTTTCGGTTGCGAGCCCGTGGAGATAGTAGGGTTCACAATGGTGAACTTGGTGTTAGATTTGTTCTTGCTAAAACAAAAACAGCAGGGGAATCATTAAAAGAAGAACATTATCAAAACAAAACAACTTCAATAAGAGAGATCAATCACAAAGTGATCAAATTCAGAAAAATTAACAAACCTTGATGGCTCCATAGAAACAAAGCAGTAAAAGAAACATGAGAACGATAGCGAGAAGAATAATAGCAGAAAAATGATGAAGAAGACGATGAAGAAAAACAGCAGTAAAAAGTTGGAGACGATGAAGAAGACGAAGTAAAAGAAAAGAAATACTTTCATAAGGAATTCCCCTTAAAATAGACAAGAAAAGAGTAACCAGATAACATTAAATGTGCCTAGGTAAAAGGGAAAATTTTAGATACGTGTAAACATTCATCCCTAATCCACGGAATCTTGTCGGCAAAAATTGATGAAAAACAAACGATTGCGGCATTTCAAAATCTTTGGTTCTCATGACATTCTCTTCTTTGCTGAGAGAAGACATGAGAAGAGGCAAGATGTAGGATCGAATATCGCGACATCAATACCTCGCGAGATCAATAAACGATAGCGTTGCTTGAAAGTATCGCGAGATAAGTAATATAAATGACGCAATGAATGACGACAGCCAAAATACGAGAAAGATGTGAAGACCTAGCGAGATCTAGGAGAGCTGCGAGATTATATATTTGTACACTTGCGATATTTCACAAGTCATTCCCGAAAATAAAGGACAGCTTAGCTGTCATCCACTATATACTACCCTATATAAAGAGTTGAACAAGTCTGTTGAGGGAGAGATCTTTTTCCGAGTGTTAGGCAAGTCATTAAGAGAGAGAAAGTTTGTATTGATTGTAATTTCTTTAGCTCTTTTCCATTTTATCTTGTAAACAATCAAGGAATTAATCAATAAAAATCATAGTTGTTCATCTTCAATGGCTTAGTTGTGTGGATTCTTGTGAGGGGTGTAGTGTAGGATTTCTGCAACTACAGACATAGTATTAAGGAATTACAATACGAAGTATAACGTCTATCTTTTGAACTTCGTATATAAGACATCGACATAATCGTATGAATGCTATTGTGATTATGTGTATGGGTATGGGTGAAGATTTCGTCTTAGGAAACAATGTTTTACATTTTTTTAAAGGAAGTACAATTCATAAACTTGTTTTGTGAATCGAGAGGGAAATCGCTAGGCTTATTGGTATTGTTATTCATTGCAAATCTTTGGATTACCAATATGTGTGTTTAGTATAACCGCTCATAACTTGTTTATGTATCTTTGTAAAACTATTCACAATGCCTGACTTTTGTATTGGTATGACTTTTATTAGTGAAACCGATCTTAAGTAATCACATGAGATTGTATGATCGATATGTTGTACTTGGTATGACCAACTCTAGACATTGGGGAACCGATCCTTGTAAGAGGTCCAACCAATCATAAGTGTGTGGAATCGATCCGTGTAAGAGGTGCAACAAGTCTTAGTTATTGGTAACCGATCCTATGACTTGTGCAACCGAATACAATTTAAATACCATAAATATGTGGTAACCGATCCTAGTACCTAGTCAACCAAATTTTGGAAAGCTAGTGTGACCGATCCTAGTACCCACATGGAGGTAGAACCGAAACTTGTTTTGGTACAACCGTGAAACCCATTAATGGTGATTTGATTGGATGATCAATCACATAGTTCTTGGAAGTCAGATGAACCAATTCTAAACTTGTTTGGAAGTATGGCAAATCGGTTCCAAGTTTGTTAATATGAAAAAGGATTTACAAAGTAAAGATGTCGACATACTTTGAACATGTGCATTAACTCTTATCTTTTATTGTTCAAAGATATTCCTTAATAGCTAAAGGAGAATCCCGGATCGAAATAAATTGAGAATCTTTCAATTAAGGTTTTTTGTTTTATATGCTTTTAATTTCTAGCAATTAAAATGCATATCTTTAGAAAATAAAAATTGGTAATGTGCATTTACTAATTGGAGATTTTCTACTGATATTTCGGTCAATATTTGGACAAAGCATTTCCAGGAATTATGGAAACCGAATTTGGAAATATATTGCATATCTTGATAATATTTTCGGTTTTGGAAATTCCTTGGTGTCCAAACTTCCTTGGTCTATAAATTTTGAAGTTTGCATTTCGAGCAAACTAATCCTCAGAGCCGCAAAACTACCTTGTTGTGTTGTTACTGGTGGAGCCGTCCATTAGGAGAGAGAAAGTACCTAATTAGGCGAAATCTCTTACGACCGCTCGTTTTAAAGACTTCTTTGGGATTGGGAAGCTCTACAGTACCGTTGGTGGGAAACTAGATAATTGCGGTTTATTATTAGTTTTCGATTGATTTGATTGACTAACGGTTGTTGAACTTTGATTGCACCTCGTTTGTTTATGCTTGAGAATCTTCTCTTCGATATAAGATTCACTCAAACTAGATCGAAGTTTGACGGGGATCTTTAGATTGTTTGTAGATCTAAAGACGTCTTGTGATAATCCATTGTTAACAGACTCCGTTCTGTGTGTGATTGATCACAAGATATTCAAGTTGATTGTGTGCAGGTGTTTATTGAAGATTTGAAGATTTAAAGACAAAGAAGATTTCGATTTGAGTTCATAATCTTTGGTGTACACAAAACTTGATAGGCTGGGGATCCAACTATAATCGGTTTATGTTTGTGATAACCTTGATTGATTAGTTGAGTAGATCGGCATCAATACAAATATTTTTGATTCGAAGTATTGATTGCATAGTCTAAACAATTACTTTGGTAGTTGTTGAAAGATTGATCTAAGAACCTTACAAAGGAGTTTATTGGGATAAACGGAAGAGATTTTTGTCAAACTCATATCACTTGTTTGAAAAGAGATTTTACTGAACAAATTTGTTGATCCTTTCTTGTTTGGAACACAAACCAAATGAATTGTTCCAAGTGCGTGACTTATTACAAGTTGGAGGCCTTGGGATACAGACGGAACTAGGTGAACTATAGATTTAGTTGCTTGGACTCAACTATACGAAGTTGGTTTAGATTTTGTATAGCGGCTTAATCCCGAGAGTATTCAGTCCGGGACAAGGTCCGGGTTTTTCTGCATTTGCGGTTTCCTCGTTAACAAAATCTTGTTGTGTCTTTTACTTTTCTATTTCCGCAATTATAATTGTCTTTATTATAATTATAAGTAAAATACACAAACATTAATTCCTATTTACTTGATAGCAATCCTATTGTGTTTGGTTAAGTCCTAACCTTTTATCAAGTAAACATACTTCGTTATTGTATTGTCTCGATCTTGTATCCATAATCAATCACACAAGTTATCTTGTTGTCGTATTGTCTCGATCTCGTATCCATAGACGATCACACGAAGTGTGAACCGATTAGTTGTATTGTCTCGACTCAGTCCATAGACAATCACTTTCGGAGAAAGGAGTTATAGGTGGAAAAGTTTTAGATTGAGGTATATTTGGGTACCCTCGTCTTTTCATTTGGTATCAGAGCAGGCAAACACGAAAAGATCTAACAATCTGTGTTTGGTGCGATCCAACCTATAAGACTGGAATCTAAAAATGGTTATTATAGAACCTGATAATGATTCAGTTAACGTAAAGCAAGACATCAAGAGTTTTGAATTAACATTTGATGATGGCATCTACGATTCAATATCTGAAGACCTTCATGAAAGGGAATCTACTAGACAAGTTCATCTTGTTAATGATGTAGAAACTGGTGATAAATGGGAATCATGCCTAGAAAATCAGTTGGATGAAATATCTGATGATGGTGACTCAGATATTGATCGAGATGTGGATCTTTGATATCTCAAAATACTCCAAGATATTGAAGCCTTTGGGAAAGAGTAAACTCAAAACTTCGATGGCATTGATCTCTTAACTCCTCTATAAATTTAACAAGAAGTTGAGAAAAGTTTTTCAAGGACAATATTGTGGTTCTCGCACCACTGAATATCTTCTTAAAGATCGTACAAACGATCTAAATTATATGAAATTAGAATGTGAAAATCTTCAAGAGAACTATTTTTGTCGAAAAATAAACGTCTTGAATCGGAAGCAATGTTTAATTCTCGATAAATACCGGGTCTTGAAGAAAAATCCAGTGCTAGTCTCTCTCAAACGAAATTGTTAGAGAAAGAGCGTGATGTTGCTCTTGAAAAATTCCCTTGTTGGAAGAGAAACTTGTTGAATCTGATGCAAGGATTAACTCTCAACAAAATAATTTTGAAGAGAAAGAAGGTGTATATCTCTCACGAGAAAAACACCTTGAGGCTAATCTAGCTGGTGCTCTTGATAAAATCAAGATGTTGGAAGAAGAAAATTTGTACTTGAAAAAAATCCAATGATAGCACAAACAATTTATCCTCATTGTTAGAATCAGGAAGATATCATGGTGATACACGGGGATTAGGATTTAAGGAATCGATGCTTCCAACGATAACAATGAGATAAAATTTGTTAAAGCTACATTCTTATAAACCAGAGAGGCTTCCATTGATGACAAAGATGCTCATATTTCTTGTAAAGAAGAAAAGTCTGTCAAGCCTAAGAATAGTGTTCAACCAAGCATTAATCAAAGAAGGCATTTGTGCTAATGTCAAGAAAGCAACAACGTTGAACAAAGATAAGAAGAAGAAAACTCGTCGAGCTCCAATGCAAAAGGATCCAAAAAAGGTAACATTAAAACTCAGTCTTCGCATGTTACTAAGCATTGTTATTATTTTGGTAATAAAGGGAATTTGCAATGGGGATGAAAATTTGTAAGATGCAAGATGCACTTTCTTTTGTATCAAACGAATTGGCTAAGATTCCTCCACTAAGGAACTCGGATCGCTATTGTCCAAAGTTTAGGCAAAAGAATTATTATAATGATAGTTCAAGTTTTGTCCATCGCTCGTCAAGGACATCTCATAAAAGACCCTACTATAGGAAAATAGATGACTTTGCAAATACGAAGACAAGATCCGATGTTCCAAATTGGAGAAAGTATGTTTCGCAAAATATCCAAAAGGGAAATGATCATAATTGTATGAAGGAGAAAGTTTCTCTTGCGAAACCCTCCTCTAAATGGGTCCCAAAATCCTCCATAGCCAAAAAGGGACCAAAAGTTAGTCACAAGAATGACTTTGTTTGTTAATTGTTTGTGACAATAATTATAAGAGTTTTATTGAAATACTAAAGAAAGACATCATGTCTGAAATCTCTTGTACTAGTAAACGGTGTGATATTGACACTCTTCATCACAAGTCAAAGAAGAAAAACAAGAGATGGAACAAGAGAAAACAAACCAAGCAAGAGGTCAAGAATGATGATTCTGTCTTAGTCACTCGTGAAGAACAAGACAAGGATCAACTCAACACAACCTAGTTGTGTTGGAACGTGCATACTCACCTTTGTGCTTAATCTTATGAAGGGTGAGGAAGCACGTAAAACTGAGCACATGATCTCTCTGCTATTATATGACTAATTAACATCTTTTGGGAGATTTCTTTTCTTCTATACTCATACTTTCTCTATCTATATTTGAGCTTTTGATAGAAATGGTAATTTTGAGTTTATGATGTTGATATATACTGATCATATATGTGTAGCTCTTGTTTTTTACGGTTAAAACGAGCCAAAAATCACTGAATTCGGACATCGTATGCAAAAGTTATGTCAAAAACAGTTTAGTGTTGTGATCCTTCACAAGTAACTCTTGTAACCGATCCTAGTGACTACTAGTGATTTTGTAACCGATCCTAGTGATAGGTCCATATGAAGGAGTGTAAAACTTTTTGCCCATAACGTCTTCGTTTGAACCTCATTATTTTTAAATCCAGTTTGGAATTCAATTCCCTACAAGATAGAGGTAATTGAAATGCTTGAGTCTTTGTTGAATATTTATGGTGTATTGTATTTGTGTTATGGGATGTTTGATTTCGGTTTTATAACCTTGATATTCGATCTCATATGTGTGAACCCTTATGGTTTGGGTGACATTTTGGTTTAGCGGGATTAAGTTCTAGCCCATGTTGGTAGGCTTTATCAAAGGATCATAAGGGGTTCAGATTGAAACTCATGTGAAAAAGTCAAAATATGTTGAATCGTTTTGGTTTAGCATAAAAGCATATGTGTTTCGGGTTTTCAACTTTTGCATGCATTAGTTAAACCGGTTTTCAACCTTTCTCTCGGTAAAGGTTGGTCCTTGTTGTTGTTCTTTTGTCTTGCGAGAGGATGACAACATTAATGAGGGAGATTTCTAACTTGGTAGCGTTTAATGATATATCTTTCGGGGAGAAGAGGATGCGGAACTTGAGGTAACGAATTTGTTAGTTAATCATTTTCTGTTTAACAAAAGCCTGATTTTATTGCATATATTTATTGCTTTTGCTTAACAAAATTTCGGTACAATTGATGTTTATTCCATTATTTGTGTATGGATGTGTGTGTGATTCAATTGTTTCCGATTAAGAAAAACTAACTATCTTGATTTATTGTTTGGTATCAATTGTTTAGGCTTACGAAATTACGGTGCAATTGCGGTGCTTTAATGTCTATGTTGTTTCAATTGCTTCCGATTGAGATAAATAATTATGAAAGTTAATTTATTTGGTTTGTATGAATTGTTTTTGGCTTAACAAAAAAGTTTTCGGGATGAATTGTTTAGTCCAATTCGATTCCGGATAAGAAAAGCTAAGTTAATTCTGATCTTAGTTAAACTTATCGAAGTGGAGGTTTCGGTTATTCAAGTCTAATCGAATGCCTTAACAAGAAATGCTAGTTAACTAACCTAGTACTTGTCTTGTTTAAAAGTGAAAGGTCTAAGTTATTATTTGAATAATTAGAACCTGATGAGAAAAATAAAGTTAATTCTGATCTTTATTTTGGTCTTATCGAACAAGCGAATGTATTTGTACAATCGGTTTAGCAAAAGAACTAAGGTGCTTAGTCGATTTTTGATTTGCTAAACTATTAGGGAAAATTGCTTCGGGAAATTGTTTCCTTGGTAACATATCAAAACAAAATTACTTTGTAGTTTCGGTTTTGATATTGGTTATCTAAAATGGTGTGTGGAACCCTCGTACTTAACTCTTATAGGTTGCAAGTCTTTTGAGATTTGTAAGATCCTTTCGGTTTGTCTTTTATTTGATCGTACGTTTGTCATTTTGTGAAAAAAAGGGGGAGAAATATATGGAGTAAACAAGTGATTTGGTATCACTAAGGAAAGGACAATGGTGCTTAAACGTTATATCTAACTAAAGAGTAAAGCATAGACCAAGGGGGAGTAACATATCATATTGATACTTGTAGTTATATGGACTACAAAAGGAATAACAAAGACGTACGGATTGAAAATCTACCTATCTTACCTTTAGGGGGAGTATTAGCTTTGTTATTATAATGTCAACAACGGCATTTGTGGATTGAATGTATACAGGTTATTGTGTTGTTGAATTTGGGAATCAAGCGTATGTATAATGAATTCTCTTAATTTGTTTATCCATATGATGTAAGAGTTTTGTCACTAAAATTGACAAAGGGGGAGATTGTTAGAGTATATCTCGGTTGAACCCACCAAGCGTTGGTATGTCAAGTTTGGTTGTCATATTTTAGTGAACCAAAACTCATTTAAAGAGTCGTTTGATTATTTACTAGAGTCAACTTTGTATAGGTTTACTAGAAAGTTATTAGGATATGAGACTTACAAGTATTACGTGAAGACTTGAAGAATGTGAAGATGTAAAGAGATACAACGGCGACATCATCCTTCCTCTTGAGGTTAGTGTAGGATCTCGAATATCGCAACATCGGTATTTCATGAGATTAGTAAACGACAAAGACCGCGAAGGCGTCGAGAAAAAGTAATATAAATGACGCAATGAATGACGACGGCCAAAACACGAGAAAGATGTGAAGATCTAGTGAAGTTTAAGAGTGTCGCGAGATTATATACTTGTACAGTTGCGATATTTCGCAAGTTATTCCTAGAAAATAAAGGACAAACTTATTTGTCATCCAGTTTATGTACTACCCTATATAAAGAGTTGAGCAAGTCTATTGTAAGGAGGATTCTTTCGCAGTGTTAGACAAGTCATTAGAGAGAGAAAGTTTGTGGTGATTGTAATTTCTTTAACTCTTTTCTATTTTATCTTGTAAACATTCAAGGAAATAATCAATAAAATCATTGTTATTCATCTTAAAATGTCTTAGTTGTGTGGATTATAGTGAGGGGTGTAGTGTAGGATTTCCTGCAACTACATATTGGCGCTAGAAACATGGATGTTTGAGTAAGGATTGCCATCGTGATTTGAAAGAATTTGGAGTGGTAGAGAAGGAATTTGATATAATTTTCAACAGTTTACCAAAATTAAGGAATGGCTAGAAGGAGAAATGCATCGAGCAACCAACAAGCGTTAGGAGGAGTAGGAGACTTAGGAGAAGTGAGAAATGAAATGGGAGAATCCTCAAGAAGAAACATAAGGAATGATGAAGAAATCAAATTCAATCACCAATTCAACCAGTAGCGGATAGAACTGTGGATTATGATAGAGTAAGCGTGCATACTTGGAGATAAGACTCTGTGGATGAAGGGGAAGAAGAACAACAATTGGTAAACAATGGACAAGAAGGGAGAGACCGAGAAGGGAATGGAAAAATAATTCATGGAAATGAAGAGATCGTGACATTAGAAGCGTTGAGGCAAACAATACATGAAGAGAGACGATTAGAAAGAGGAACGTGCAAACTTGACAGAAGACGAGAATCATGAGCCGAGGATGGAAAACATCCAGATTACAAAATAGAAGGTCGAGAAGCACTACAAGGTCAAGTTCAAGATCGGTTAGAGAGGAAAGAAGGGAATTTTACCTACGAGAAAATGCGATGAAGAAAACCATGAAGAAGTGCAAAATCAAGGCATAGAACATTGCGAGAGAAGAGAAATGATGGAAGATCGTTATGTTCCACGTCCCGAGACTTTTCAAAATGGGCGAGAATGGTGGAAACCAAGGAAATAGCAAGCGTCGAGGGCAAACTAATCCAGTTGATGAAGAAAATCAAGAAGAAGGAAGAAGAATATTGCATGGGAGAGAAGCACAAAGGAAGCAAAAAGAGATTGAGGATGAAATTGAAAGACATTATGTTGAACAAGCACGCCTAGCTCGCGAAAGAGAAAGATTCGATCGAGAAAGGGAAGAACAGGAGTTGGAGGAGGCATTGCGGAATAATCATGATAATCGAGAAAGAAGGCGAAACAAAATCGCAACAATGATAATATTGATGAAGAATATGAAAGAGCACAAAGGAGAGCTGATAGACAACAAAGAAGAGAGATTGATAGATATAACGGTGTGCGAATTCGTGAAAGAAGTGAAGGAGAATATCATGAGAGAAAGACGAGAATAGAATGATGAAAGTCAAAGGGAGACATGAACGGGGAGAAGAGAGGTGGAACTAAAAAAGACCAATAGATTCAAGTTCGATGTAAATGAACAAATTTTGAGAGAATTGGCATAAATGAGAGGAATGATGAACAGTAAAATGGGAGGAGGAAAGAGACAGTTGGATGAAGCCATAGAAGAATCTGCGAAAACTCCGTTCACACAAGAGATACAATTAGGAGGAATACCACCGAAGTGCAACTTACCGACATTAACCAGCATTTTCGATGGAACAATATGTGCGATACAACATATCAAAGCTTATTTGAGATGTATGTTACAATGGGACAATCATGATGCTATATTGTGCAAATATTTTGCATCAAGTCCTGACAGAGAAGCTTTGAAATGGTTTTAAGGGCTCTTGAGGAATACAATAACATCTTTCAATCACTTGCAGGCTATATTTTAGGGGCATATATAAGTAATAATTCCTCGCGACCCTGTATTGAAGATGTATTTGGGTTGAAACAAGGGTTGGTGAAAGTTTGAAGCATCTATTTGTGAGGTGGAAGACAATGTGTAGCGAAATGGCTGGCCGTGTGGAGAGAGATATCTCATCTTATCATTCATTAATGCTATGTTCGCGACAAATGCATTGTATATTCAAATTTTAGAGTCAAGAATACAATCACCATGGTGAGTTGCGGGAGCTTTAGGAGGAGTATATTGCTTTAGAGGAAAAGCAAAATGAGATGGAATCATACCCTATTAGAATACAAGTTCGGGAGCTGCGAACGCAAGTTTGTTACCTAAATTGATAAACACTTTGTGGCGAGTACCTCATAATGTCAACAAGGAATGAGGATACCAGATGATGGTCAACAAAAGTTGGTAGCCATGGGAAGTCGCGATCAGGAAGAATTTGAAAGAGAAAGAAATTTCTACAACCGTGGCGGAAATAATAAAATTCAAATGCTTGATCAGCCGCAAGAAACTTATGGAGGTCAGAGGCATAATCCGCAAGAGACTTATTGAGGCCAGAGGCAGAATTATCATAGAGGGCAGCGAGGTCATAGAGTCGTATGGGAAGAAATCAAGATGCCACCACTAAATGATAGTGTGGAGAAGATATGGGAAGCTATAATCCTGATGGAAAACATACCCGCACCATGGAACATGGGAATGAACCACCTCCGGGTGTGAAGTCATGAATTCTGTTCTTACCACCATTTTCATGGACACCAAGCGAATGATTCTGCGGGAATATCAAAAGAATCATCCTTAGAATGATAGATCAAGGAAACTAAATCAATTCTTAAAATGTGAAGAGAAGACTCAACCATTACCAACAGCTCCGTAAATTCACAGAGTGAATACAATAAAAGGGAAAGAAACATTTGTAGTGGAAGTTGGAGCGAAAGCCAAAAACTTGTTACGCAACTCAATTGTACATTAAATGCAGGACAATTGAAGATTTCCATGATAGCGTTCTCAATAGGGTTTTCGCAAGAGATCCCGACTATAGAGAAATAATGAACATCACGAAAGATATCGCCACTAAAAGAATGGCAAACGTATATTATTTCTTTCAACTGCTTGAGAAGAGGTACCCGAGGGTGGCGATATGCATGATGATCCATTAGTGGTAAGATTGGAAATTAACCCAAAACTCGTTGATGATGAAGATGATGGGGCGAGAAAATTCATGGGCTATAAATAGAATCTTAATTGATCTTTGGAAGCTCGTAAACATCCTTTTTACCACACTTACAAGACTATGGGTGGGAAACGAAGACTTGATACCTTGACTTATAAGATTTTGGTTTTAATGGTACCGCCAATAAACCCAAAGGAGAAACTCGCATGAGAATACGTGAAAGGATTATCAACTGAAATCTTGTTTTGTATAGTCGATGTGGAATCCCCTTATAATGCATTAATTGGCGACCACGGTTACATGAGATCTTGGGTGTAGCATCAACTTACCACCGGTGCATCAAATTTCCACATCCCGGTGGTGTTGGAGTTATAAAAGGAGATTGGTCCGAGGACAAAAATGCTATGAAGTCGATGTGGAGTCTTGCGAGGAAAGGGTTTGCTCAACGAAGAATTGGAAAAGGAATATCAAAGAAGAACAAAGAAGAGAAAGACTGATGGTGGACACAATAGAAATGAGAGATGAAGATATATTGCGAAATCGGTCTTGAAGACACTGAAAATTGCGATGGTCTCGTAAAAGGGAAGGAAATATCTGGAAATATGAATGAAGAAACAGAGAGAGCAACGGGAGTAAGAAGTGTAAGAAATAAATAATTGATTTTAGAGTTGTGTAAAAAATAAATAAATAAATAAATGTGTGATGATGATCGAAGAAGGAGTGCGCGAAAATCTCGCGATATATGAATATGATGAAAGTTTGGTTAAATAATTACAATGAGATCTCGGAAAATGAAGCAAGACTATGTGATAATTTCGCAAAGAAGATGAGAAGAAATAATCAAAAGAAATGAATGATTACAAGAATTTACTGAAATGAAAAAATGAGTGAATGGGACGAACCTTTATGGCGTACACCTAGTTCGCGAATGATATTTCGCAAAGAGGCAAATGTAAGACCTAAAGTGTGTCATATAAGGGGGTATCTCTTGACATGGCTCGGGGAAAAGGTTACCACCGCCCTGGGCGTGAGTCATGAAAAATTTGGGGTCAATAAAGCCTATCCTAGGGGAGATACCTTGGATTTCCAACTATATATATAAGGTTATACCCTGGTTGGACGACCGAGGGTCTCTTCCAAGGTCGGTGTATGACCAAGGCGCCGAGGTACGGTTGAGCCAAGAGTGCCAGGGCATTTGAGTGTCTCGGCCATTCTTGGAAAGTCTTGGCACATCCGCACTCTCGAAGAAAACTCCACTTAGGGTGCGTCTCGTAACCATAAACCCTATAGGTATAAGGGATAAGAGGTCGCGAAACAATCAAGTTGTTGTTAAGACCAGGATGGGAGGAGCTAGTCTTGTATGGCCGATGTACGCCTGCTTGAAGGGGCAACCGTGGAGATGATAAGGGCGGCACCCTCCATTGGGGAGCTGATAAGTGTCTTAAGACGCAAATGTCATGAGGCTTTATTTTTGCAAAAATTTAGGCTTGTCATATTTGTGCGATGATCCCGCAGAGGCAATAATACTAACGCGAGGGTAAGACGAGATCAATGGGTCTTTATTTCTCCTTTCTCCGGCTAATCTCTCACTTCTCCTTACAATCGTTGGTTGTTCCCGATGCATTCCTTCTCTAGCCATTTCTAATTTTAGCAAATTGTTGAGAATTATTCAAATTTCTTTTCTTATTACTCTGATTCTTTCAATTCACAAGGTTGATCTTCTTCAATCCCCTGTTTTCTAGCGCATATGTAGTTGCATGAAATCCACACTACACCCTCACTCGAATTTGCTTTAATTAATCCATTTGAAGATGATAACCATATATTTTATTGATTGTTTTCTTGAAAGGTTATAAAGAAATGCAGTAACGGAGCTAAAGAAATTACAATCACTCTTAATTTCTCTCTCTAATGACTTGCTTAACAATTCAAAGAAGATCCTTTTTTTCATGAGACTAACTCAACCATTTATATAGGGTATACACAGGTGGATGGCATTTAAGTTGTCCTTTATTTCGGGAATAACTTCGCGAAGTGTCATGTCGATGTTATAAACATTTTTCCT